>CAUYRH010034076.1:0-34740 GCA_963574655.1 Perodicticus potto | reverse complement strand
AGGAAATCAAGTTATTCATGTATATTAGAGTTTTTCTTATAAATTGAGGTGCATTCTGGTTGGGTGCATAAATATTAGTAATTGAAATCTCACCATATTGAGTATTACCTTTAACAAATATGAAATGTCCGTCTTTATCCTTCCTTATTTTGGTTGGTTCAAAGCCTATTGTATCTGCGAACAGGATTGCAACACCTGCTTTTTTCTGTTTTCCATTTGCCTGGAATATAGATGACCATCCCTTCACCTTGAGTCTAAATTTTTCTTTTAAGGTAAGATGAGATTGTTGTATGCAGCAGATATCTGGCCTTAGTTTTTGTATCCAGTCAGCCAACCTATGCCTCTTTAGAGGACCGTTTAAACCATTCACATTAATTGAAAATATTGATACATCTTTAGAAAGTCTAGTAGACATTTTTAATATTTTCATCACTGTGGAAGTTGGAATTTGATAAAAAGTTTCTGGATGAGTTTACTTTTGCATTGGAGGATTATGCTGGTCATTATGGAGAATAGGTCTGAGAATATCCTGGAGAGCTGGTTTAGTTATAGCAAATTTCTTCAATATGTGGATGTCATTAAAGTATTTAATTTCTCCATCATAAATGAAACTCAGTTTAGCTGGATACAGGATCCTGGGTTGAAATTTATTTTGTTTCAGGAAATGAAAAATCGATGACCATTCTCTTCCAGCTTGAAAGGTTTGATCAGAGAGATCTGCAGTTATTCTAATATTCTTCCCCTTATAGTTAATGGATTTCTTGCATCTGGCTGCTTTCAAAATTTCCTCCTTCATATTAACTTTAGTAAATTTAATTGTGATGTGCCTGGGGGATGTCTTATTTGGGTTGAGTTGTGCTAGGGTTCTGAAAATTCTGTTTGCTATCTGAATTTCAGAATCTCTTGGCATGTCTGGAAAATTCTCTTTTATAATCTCATGAAGAAGAGACTCTGTGGCTTGTGATGCCACTTCGTTGTTTTCAGGTATCCCTATAAGGTGAATATTGGTTTTCTTTGAGTTATCCCAGAGCTGTCTGGGAGAATGCTCTGTTTTTTTTTTTTTTTTTTTTGAGACAGAGCCTGAAGCTGTCACCCTGGATAGAAGTGCAGTGGCATCACAGCTCACAGCAACCTCCAATTCCTGGGCTCAAGCGAGTCTCCTGCCTCCGCCTCCCAAGTAGCTGGAACTACAGGTGCCCGCCACAACACCCGGCCATTTTTTTTTTTTTTTTTGTTGCAGCTGTCATTGTTGTTTGGTGGGCCTGGGCTGGATTCGAACCCACCCGCTCAGGTGTACGTGGCTGGTGCCTTAGCCTGTTGAGCCACAGATGCCCAGCCGAATGCTCCATTTTTGCCTTCCATTTCTCTTCCTCTTTTGTAGGTTTGGGAACGTTCGAAAGCTTTTTCTTCAGTGTCAGAAATCCTTTCTTCTGCTTGCTCCATTCTGTTGCCGAGGGATTCTACTGTGTTTCTCAGATCTTTGAGGGCTGCAACTTCTTGTCTCAATGTGTCAAAATCTTTGGTCATTTGGTCCTTAAATTCCTTGACTTCTTGAGGCAATTTTTGAAATGCACCCTGAATGTCTAAATCCAACTTTTCCTCTAATTTATTAATTTTGTTTGCCATCCAAACTCTGAGTTCGATTTCTGACATCTCAGCCATCTGTTTATGCATAGGATCTTCATTTGTGTCCGCCAAATTGTTCCTTGTGGGGGGTTGATCTACTCTGGTTGTTCATGTTTCCAGAGCTTTTCTGCTGATTCTGCCCTATGATTATTTTACACCGTTTGGCTGAATGAGTAGATAAGGACAAGTTGGGTTGGGCGTTCTAGGAGCAGTGATTGACCAGTCCTTTGCCTGAAATCTGGAACTGGTGTCTGTACCTTTTCCCCTAGAGTTTTTCCAAGGACCCGTACAGTGCTACTGCTTGCAAAACTCGGACCTTCTTGGTATGGTGGGGTTAAGTGGCTCTGTCTTATTTTCAGCTGGTCTCTGTCTTACCCTTGAGAATCAGTTACTGTGGATTGAAGTCTGAGCTGTGGAGAAACACTAGCAGTTAAGTCACTGCGCCCCCCCACAGGCAACAATTGGAAAAGGAAAATCAAACTTTCCCACTACCTCACACCCAGGGTACCACTTTGGAAAGTCCTTGGGTGATTGGCCCAGTTGAAGAGGTCCCAACCAATTGTCCCAGTCAGCACCAGCCTCAAATGGAAGAGTTGAAAAGTCCTGGTGACTAGATAGCAAGGGTCTGCTGGAAGGTCTAGTATAACTCGCTCCGGTGCTCTGTGAGCTCAGGAGGGCCCCCCCCAGCAAGTAGATTAGTCTGGGAAGGTTGGTGCCTCCTTTTCCCACCTTGCCCCTCTGTCACACCCAGTCACTGGTAACCCCGCAAGGCTGTGATCCAGTTTCTTACAATGAGCAGATGATCCAGAGGTTTGCGCCTGCCTGGCTTACATGGAGGTCTGTGGCTCCTCAGCCAGTCCGCCACTCTCCGTCAGTGTTTGGCAGGGGGAGGTGAGGCCTGACAACCTGGGTACTTAATAGGGCCTGGGGCGATTCACTCAGTTCCAGCCCTGTCCCTGATTGATGTTGATGATAGAACAGAACAAGTTCGCAGAGTTTCTTTCTTTCCCCTGTGGATCAGATGTTGGGCTGCAAATAGGTCTGACGCAATCTGTGAGTTCCAGCCCTTTGTCTCACCTTTCATCCCCTGAGGGCCAGGTGTGTCTGAAGCTGAGTAAAGCAGTCTCCACCCTGGGAATTGGCTGTCTCTACGAGTATTCTAATCCCCGTGCCCCGCCCCAGCCCTGCCCCGGCCCCGCTCCGGCCAGTACCACCTCAGGCATACCCTTTACTCCTGGGGCCTGCGCCTGTTGGCTCTGCCGGTGGCTACCACCGGACAAGCCACCTGGCTTCCCCAGCCTGCCCAGAGAGAATGGGAGTGTCTCCTCAAAACACCCCCAGGGGTGCGAGCCCCATTGCCATTGTTCCTGCAGCTGCGGCTGCCACTCCATGCCTCAGGGGACCACCTCTCCAGCTCAGCCTCCTCTCAGCTCACCTTCCTCTCACCACTCCCGAACTGGAAAATCAGCACAGATCAGCAGCAGTCTGCGTCCTGTCCACAACCCTCGAGAAAATGTCCAAGAATCTGGACTCTGTGGGTGACAGGCCACCAGACCTCGGGGTGAGAGTGGAGGGGATTGCTGGGAGTTCAGACTTGCAGGTAGAGAATATATACAGTTTTATACAGTTTTATGCCTGGCAGGAGAGTGCCATGGCACCCTAATAGGGGAAGGAGGTTTGGTTTTTAGAGGGTCTCTCCCATGGGGTAGAGTGGGAGGACATCTGAACTCTGCTCGCTTGTTTGTATGGACGTATGGAGTATACTGCGAGCCATTCTCATGGGGGAGGGGACTCCCATCCGCTTGGCGATGTGCTCTATACCTTTTGTTTGTGTCCTTGGGGTCGCAGGTTGCCCTAGTAGGGTTGATATCCGTTCTTCGACCTTCTCTTTTGGCTCAGAATCAAACCATCGGCTTTCTTGCTAAATTTTTGTCCTTCAACTCTCCTTCTGGACGGGAGCCTCTGTGGAAAGCTGGCTACAGACCGCCTTCTTGGCTCCTCCCCCTTTGTCAAGAATCTGTAATTCTTCTCTTGGTACCTGTTCTCTGAACTTGGTTGAATTATGTATTCATTTATTCATCAGTTCTAAAGCAATTATTACATACAAGGTGCTCTTCAAATTCCATGACTGACTCATCACTGAAATCTCATGATTGGGTCCTCTAAGTTACAGGAGAAGAGGGGGATGAAGGACTCAGCGCCATTCTGAGCTTTCAATCTCCATTTTTAGAACAAACCTCATCTTTTTCCATTTTCATCTTGTATTGCTTTTTAGTCTTTAATTCTGCTGAAGGAGTATTTCTTTTTTATTTTTTAATTAAATCATAGCTGTGTACATTAATGCAATCATGGGTTACAATGTGCTAGTTTTATGTACAATTTGAAATATTTTCATCCAACTGGTTAACATAGACTTCATGGCATTTTCTTACTTATTTAAGGAGTATTTTTAAGAAAACTTTTTGTATTCTTTGCTAGGTATCCTCAACTGTTATAACAAGTGGGACAAAAGGTCTACTTAGTACTTCACTGTTACTAGATGGAGTGGAATCAGGTAAGGAAAGTAAAATAGTCTTTCTCTGTTAAAGCAAGCCTATAACTTATTACATAAAGTTTTCGAAAAATAAAGGAATTTTGAAATTGCTATAGTAATTTACTGGTTCTGTTATAGTTCCTGCTGTGCTACTAACCAGTAGTGTGGTTTGAGTCATTTAACTTCTTTAAATAAACCCAAGCTTCTGCATTGGATAAATTGAAGAGATTTTTGTGGTTGACAATGCTTCTCTTTTGTCCCAGTCTCTTTTATGATCCTTTTCTCTAGCTCTGTCCTAATTTATCTCTTTTCATTTTGAACGAGAGTGTAAGCTTCATGAGGACAGGACCTTGTAGGTCCTGGTCACTCTGGTGTCTTCAGTGGCCTGCACAGTTTGATGCATGGTAATTGATGCCCGGTCAATATTGTGTTGTGCAGTGAATGCATAAGCTTAAGTGAAAAATGGAACTATTGAAGGAAGGATTTGCTATTTCATTTTAAATAGAATTATCACATGCCAACCTTTGTGGAACTTTATAAAAGAAAACTCTTTTGATGTTCAATATGAAGATTACATCTAATAAGTGAAATTTGCTTTTGGGAGATTTAGATTTCAGTGTCATACATAGTTTCAATTAACATCAAATGAATGTTTCTTTTAGAGTCTGATGATGAGTATTTTGATGCTGAAGATGGAGACTCACAGACTAGTAAAAGTATGAGAGGATCAGAACTAAAAAAAGCTTCAGAGCCCCCAAATGAGGAGCTCATTAATCTTTTACTCAAGTTTGAAATTAAGGAGGTATGTGTATTTTTTTTATACATAAATAAATGTTCGTATTGTTGCTATCTTGTAAACTAATTTAAGCTAGATCTAAAAGTTAATTGTCTTAAAAACGTGGTGCTCTATCTTCCCTAGTGCCCAGCACACCTGTGCGTACACACAGCCATATACATATGCACACACTCAAGGCACACATTTTCAGGAAAAAATGTTAGTTTTTAAAAATTGATATAATAATGATTCATGGTATATGAGTGTTTACTTTATTCTGGAAGAGCTTGAAACTCTTAGGGTTTGCTTTTCTGCAGAAAATTTTTATCACATGTTCAATTTTTTTTAACTTTTCACTTTTAAGCTAATATTGGTCATTTTTCTGTTTATAATTTGCAAAACTATAAACAACTTAAATTTCCAACATGTTCTTTGCTACCTTTAAGTCATATAGTAAAAGGAAACATGGAATGATGTTCGCAATATGTATATCATTATTTTGGAAAAAATATTATAATAACAAAGATGGTGTGATGCCATTTAAAGGAATATATTCATATAATACATATATATTTTCTTTGATCGATTATGACAGTATTTATCTCCAGGTGGTGGTATTAGTTTTTCATATTTGCCTGCTTGCTTTTTCATATATTGTGCATTTTCTATAATAAATGTATATTGCTTTGATAATAAAACAAAAGATGTGAAGTGGGAGATGTTTATTATTGACTGTTTTACATCACACAGTGAGAGGATGTCCTGAAATCTAATGTCAAAAATACAAGGTTTTAATTGTGTATACAAACATTAATAGTAGTGATACTTGTTTAGAGAAAGCATTTTCTCTGCTTTTAGCCTCCTTTGACTTCTTTCTCTCATACTCTCATCTAAAATATGGACAAATCCCTTGACCCTAACTTCAAAATACATTCAGCTGTTTGCTCTTCCCTTCCACTACTACTGTATTGTTCAAGTTACCATCGTCTGTTCCCTGGATTATTTCAGCAGCTTCTTAACTGTCTCTGCTTCCATCAGGTACTCTCCTCCTAACAGTTGCCAAAGTGATCTTTTTTTTTTTTTTAAGAGACAGAGTCTCACTTTGTCGCCCTTGGTAGAGTGCCATGGCGTAACAGCTCACAGCAACCTCCAGCTCTTGGGCTTAGGTGATTTTCTTGTCTCAGCCTCCTGAGTAGCTTGGACTACAGGTGCTTTCCACAATACCTGGCGATTTTTTTTTTTTTTTTTTTTTAGTTTTTGGCTAGGGTCAGGTTTGAACATGCCACCTCTGGTATAGGGCTGGCACCCTACTCCTTTGAACTATAGGTGCTACCCCTGGCTTTTTTTTTTTTGTTGTAGTTTGGCCGAGGCTTGGTCCGAACTCACCCCCCTCATTATATGGGGCCAGCACCCTACTCACTGAGCCACAGGTGCCTCCCCACAAAGTGATCTTTTTAAAGTGAAAGTCAGCTCATGTCACTGCTCAGAGTCTTCTACTGAACTGACTAAGTCTCTCAGAGTAAAGGACTAAGTCTTTCCCCATGACCTTACATGTGTCATCTCTTGAGACTGGCTTTACCTTCTTTTATTCCCCCTCTGCTCACTTTATTCCTGCCTTATTTCTTTTATTCTTCCAATAAATATTTATCATGGGCTATCGTATACCAGACAACAACATACCTTGTGGAGCACACACTTGTCTTTATCCTTCTTATATATACCAAAGTGCATTCTTTGTACTTGCTGTTACCTTTGCCTGAAACACTCATTTCCTGCATGGCATAATTCTTGAGTTCTTTTAGATATTATTCAAATGTCATCTTGTTGGAAAGGAATGACCACCCAACATAGCATAGCAACTTTCACTTTCCCCAACATTCCCTAGAATGTAAGCTTCATGAGGACAAGGACTATCTTAGTCTGTTTTCTGTTGCTATAATAGAATACCTGGATAATTTATAAAGAAAAGAAATTTATTTCTTACAGTTCTAGAGGCAAGGAAGTTCAGAGGTGTGTTGCCTACATCTGGTGAGGGTTTTCATTCCCTTGAGGAAAGGTGGAAGAGCAAGTGAGCTTGGAAAGGAAAAGCACAAGGGGCCAGGCTCATTTCATAGCATCTAGCTCTTGTGATTATGAATCTAGTCTTGCACTGATGAAATCAATCCATTGATGAGGGTGAAGCCCTCATGAGCTAGACACCTTCTGTTAGGCCACACCTTTCAGCACTGCTATACTGATGATTAAGTTTTAACATGAGTTGTGGAGGGGCCATTCAAACCATGGCAGGGACCATTTGTGTTCTGGTCACTCTGGTGTCCTTAATTGCTGCCATAGCCTGTTACATGGTAGATGATGTACAATAAACATTTTATTAAATATTGAATGAATGAACTAAAATGAAAAACAATCAGAACCATCAAAAAAGAACTAAAGTGCTATTTGAAATATTTCTCTGTGATTTCTTTTTTTTGCTGTTCTGTACTTTCAAATGTTTCTGTAGTGAAATTTATTGTATATTTTCTTTCTATTCCAGTTTTAGTGTGTGTTTGGAAAAGTCTGTGTTACATAAATGATTTTATATATTTGTTATTTCATTGTTTTCATTTTAGGCATTTATGTATATGAAACTTTCTTAATACTATATCAGTTTTGTACTTAATACCTTACTGTACCATCTCATTATCCCCTTTCTGTATTTCAGTTGATACTCCTGGTTACTCTTAAGTATATAATTATATGATCTGCTAATAATAGTAATTTTTGTCTTTTTCTCAGTATTTATATCAATCTGTTGTTTTAGTTACTGTTGCTACCTATCAAGTTTCCCTAAAACTTGGTAGCTTAAAATAATTATTTCATTTTGCTCATAGTTTGTGAGTTAGGAATTCTGGTATGACTCACTTGGGTAATTTTGTATATAGTCTTTCATTTGGTTGCAGTCAAATCTCTGGGGTTGCAAGAGAAATAAACTGGCTTTTCTCTGAAGCCTTGAGCTAGACTCTCGGAGGGTCATTCATGAGGCTGCTAGTCAATACTGGCTGTTGGCTGGGAGCTTAGCTGGCACTGTTGTCCAAAATACCTACTCATAGTCTCCCAGCATGACAGTCTCAGAGTAGTTGAATGTTTTACACTGCAGCTGCAGAGAGCATTTCAGGTGAGAGTTTCATGGCCTTTTTTGACATCAGGAGTCATTATAGTATCATTCATTTCTACTCCATTCGTTGAAGTATTCATAAGCCTGCCAAATTCAAAGAGTGGGAATAAAGGCCTCCAGCTCTTGATTGGGGTATAAAAGAACTTGTATCTTTTTAAAAATTGTATGTATATGTTTTATTTTTTTATTGGCTAAGTATGCTGGCTATCATTTCTAGAGTTACCTTACATAGTAGTATGATAGTGAACATTCTTGTCTTTTTGCTCTAATGGGGATTTTTTTTTAAATCACTAAACATGACTTTTGTTTTTGGAAAACCATATTAAGGAAGAATCCATACACTCCTATTTCACTAAATTAAAAAATGTATATCAATAATGGAGTTAAATTTTATATATATATATATATGTATATATATATATATATATATATATGTATGTATATATATATATATTTGAGACAAGAGTTTCAAGCTATTGTCCTAGGTTGAGTGCTGTGGTATCACAGCTCACAGCAACCTCAAACTCTTGGGCTTAAGCAGTTATCTTGCCTCAGCCTCCTAAGTAGCTGGGACTACAGGTGCCCACCACAATGCCCAGTTATTTCTTTAATTTTTTTTTGTAGTTGTTTTTGTTTTAGCTGGCCTGGGCTGGGTTCGAACCCGCCAGCCTCAGTGTATGTGGCCGGCGCCCTACCCACTATGGGCACCACCTTTCATCATATTTTTTATAGATGTATTTGTATCCTCAGTAGAATTTAAGATGATAATTTCTGATTATAAAACAACCTGATGGTAGTAGAGGAGTATGAACAAAGTTTTTATAGTGATGTGTGTGAAAAAAGATTTTTTGTGTGTTATTTTTAAGTATAATTCAGACTTCTTATCAACTTTTCACTGCATGTGCCAATTCTTTTAGGTGATTTTGGAATTTACTAAACAACAGAAAGAAGAAGATACAATTCTAGTATTTAATGTTACTCAGTTAGGAACAGAGGCTACAATGAGAACATTTGACTTAACTGCAGTATCTTATTTAAAGAAAATCAGCTTGGATTACCATGAAATTCAAGGTAATAAGCCATAAAAACTAGCAATAATGGCCAATAGTAAGAATATCACTTTTGACTCTCTGAAACACTTTAATTTATAGTAAATTATAGCTAGCACTGTTCTAAATACTTTGCAAGTAATAACTCATTTAATGCTTACAATAATACTGTGAGGTAGGCAATGCTGTTATCTTCGGTTTACGTGTAAGCTAAGGCATAGGTTGGTTGTATAATTTATCCATACTCATACAACCTATAACTGGCTGCACTATGGTTAAAATGCTGGAAATACGGCCCTAGGGTCTGAAATTAAATTTCAGAAAGTTTAGAAATCTCCTTGATAGAGGGAGTATTATTCCCATTTTCCAAAGGAAGACTAAATAAAGATTAAGTGCCTTATCTCTTGAATGGGAAACCTAGGGTTTGTCCCTGGTCTAATGATATTTCAATAGTGATGGCCTTAGTATTTAATAACCATGACAGTATGCACAAAGCTTAATTAGCAATTCTTTTACAATACAGACAGCTTCAAAATGTAAAGAGACCTGTTTATTTGAAATATTTCTTTTCCTTTTTCTTTAATCTAGGATCCAAAAAGAAACCCCTTCACTTGATTAGCTCTTCTGATAAACCTGGATTAGATCTATTAAAAGTGGAGTATATTAAGGTAAGGACCAAAGAATATATTTTTTGTATACTCCAAACTATACCCTTGGAAGGAAAAGGATAATAGTACATTGCTAATGGCTCTGGATGTGTATCACAGTTTTTAATTATAGGGATATCCACAGTTTCTTTTCATCCATTGACCTTCTTTCTTGACTTAATTTCAGGGCTATTACATATTACTAAGTGTCTTATTCCTAGAGCCTGGGAATGAAGTAGGTGCTATTTTTGTGTTCTAGGGCATATTCGCATTCCTGCACCAATGACAGGTCATATGTAGCTGACATTTGGCTGAGCATCCTGCCTCGTAAAGGATAAAGTCAAATTAGATTGGTTCAGAAAAGAACTGCCAGGATTGGGAAGGGATTCTAAAATATATGGGAAACACTGAAGGAACTTATGGTATTCAGCTTCAGTTAAGATTAGTTGATTTGGGCTTGGCACCCATAGCTCAGTGGACAGGGTGTTGGCCACATACACCAGGGCTGGCAGGTTTGAATCCAGCCTGGGTCTGCGAAACAATAATCACAACTACAACAACAACAAAAAATAGCTGGGTGTTGTGGTGGGCACCTGTAGTTCCAGCTACTTGGGAGGTGGAGACAAGAGAATCGCTTACCCCAAGAGCTTGAGGTTGCTGTAAGCTGTGACGCCACGGCACTGCTACTGAGGGTGACATAGTGAGACTCTGTCTCAAAAAAAAAAAAAAATGTGGATTTGTTTAGTCATGTAACAACTATTATTGAATATCTGTATATGTTATTGAATGTTTGTAATGTTTGGCCCTTTGGATATAGAGATGAAAAACATTTGCTCTCCTCAAGGAAATTAGTGATAGATAAATAAACGACACTTAAAATATCATGAATTTCTAATAAAGAAAAGCTCAAAGCATTGTGTGAGTAGAGAAGCAGGGAAACTGGCCAGGCCAGAAAGCTCACAAAAGGTAATATTATATTTATTCCCAAAGTAGAGAACTTGGACCAATGTGTAGTTACTGAAAGGAGATAAGATTTTTGAGTCAGTAGTAAGACCTCATTAAATCAAAGTTCTCTAAAGATTGGATTTGTAAGGAAATGAGATTTCTGTCACTGGAGATTTAAAAAAATAGACTTATTAAAGACTTCATAGCAGTGGTTCTCAACCTTCTAGTGCCGCGGCCCTTCCTAATGTTGCGACCCACAGGTTGAGAACCACTGCTTTATAGGAAAGTAGGTGCTATTTAAGATTTAAGAATTAGGTGATAGACTAGATGACCTTTATACCTTTATACCTTCCAGCCTTCAGAGTTTATCATTCTGGTCCTGGCCACAGTTCCCCAGAAGAGGACGACACTATTCATTGCACTATTACAACGAATAAGTTATCTGATATAACTTTAAAAAATGACAATAACATTAAATACATAGTATACATAAAATAATTTTATAATGAAATATAAATAAATTAACCAGTGATCATAAAGAAGTGATTTATTTACTTTGATCTTAATTTATTCTTTAGAATTTTTGTTTCTTTTTTTCAGGCTGATAAGAATGGACCTAGTTTTCAAACTACTTTTGGAAAAACTGAACAAACACTTAAGGTAAGAAATTGTGTTAAAAGAACATATCCTATTTGAAAATAAACTACTCTGGAAGCCTCCTGAATCCTTTTAAGAATATTGGCTGGGTAATCTGGCCTTATGGATACTTATCATGCTTTCTGTTTATGATTCAACTTAGTAAAGCTGTTGTTTTGAGTTATTGTATCATAGCCTGATGTCTTAAAAGTTTTAGTATTTTTAAATAAGGGATTGCTATAGACAAAGGAAGTTTGATTTACAAAGAACTTACAGGGTTTTAAACAAAAGTGGCAAAAAAGTGAATTCTGCTGATTCCAGGAGACATGTTGAGTACTTTTGAAGTTACGTTACTTAAGCAGTAGCTTAGAGGAAGAAGAGGTAAAATGTACTTAAAAGTTACATTAACAGGAAAATGAGAGAGAAGAATTTTAGATCTCAGTTTTGAGAGATGGGAGAATCTGTTGTAATACTGTAAACCTTTCTTTTTTATATCCATGTAACATTTTGATGAAACGAAAATAAATTATTTTCTATAAATAGATTTTTATTTTAATTTCCTATTAGAAAACCCATTCTTAAGAATCTTATGTTGCTGTCTTAGATTCCTAAAGTCACTGTTGTAAAAAATGCAGTACCTTTTTTCGTAAATTTTTTATTCCGTGTTTCTCTTTATATCATTGGATAATTACTATCATTTTGGATCATTTAGCAACTGAGAAATCACTCATATTGTTCTTTTGATACGTCAGTCTCGTAGATGCCTCATTTGAAATCATTTCTAGACATAATATAGTAGCCCATGGTAGAGTTGAGTCTTTGACTTCTGCATTTCATGTAATCATAATAGTCCATTGAAGATCCAGGAAGTCATCTGAATGTTGAATGTTAGAATGACTGTGAGAAATAGATTCTGTACTCATGACCATTGTGCTTGGGGAATGGAGTGGCACCAACCTTGAAGCGTGTGTGACTTAGTATCCACATATCCCCATCTGAGGGGTTATGAATCCTCCTTTTCCTCATCTTTCCCAGCAGGGGGAGCCTTTTGGGTCCATTGTGGAGACAGGGTGCAACTGACTGAGGAAAACTAATTTTCTCTTTAAAACATTTTTAGGTGGCCTTTTCATCCTTAAATCTATTGCTACAAACACAAGCTCTTATCTCTTCTATTAATTACCTGACAACCATTATTCCGTCAGACGATCAAAACACAGGTGTTGCCAAGGAGATACAAATTCCAACTGAAAAACAGCAAAAAAATTCAGCTCTACAAAAAGGTATGAAAACATGTTTTAACTTCTTGTTTTAAAGGATTTTAGAATTATTAGACATCATCTAATTCAGTCATTTAAATGCCCCTTCCCCCTTCTCAGCTTTTCTTCAGATTAAATTGTATGCAGGTGCCTGGTATCCAAGGCAGCACTAGTCTGTGTTTGTTCTTATTCTGGTGCTGGTAGGTGCCTGTGGTAGATAGCACAGGAAGAAGTCCTGCGTTAATCTTGAGCTCTTCGTACCCTCTCAGTGGCTCCTGAAGGAGCTTTATGGAGGGTTCATCTTTTTTTCCAATTTACACATAAAGAAAATTAAGATCCAGAGGCACGAAGGTAGGCATTTAGGGGTAATATCTAATTGGGCAAGAGTTTAGATTTTGGATCAGAAAATACTCAGTTGAAATCCTGATTCTGCTACTTCAACTGTGTGTGGCCTTAGGTACCTTATTTACCTTCTCTGAGTTTCAGTGGTTTTTTTTTTTTTTTTTAAATCTATTTTAGCTTTTTTTCTTGCTGTCAAATTACAAAGTAACGTGTCTTCACTATTAAAAATGCAAACTTTACATGTATAAAGCAAAGAAAAGAAAAACAGTATTTGAAATGTTTAAGAGTTTGAGAATTTTATAATTTTTCTTTTTCACAGAACAGTAGTTCACTTAATGTAGGGAAGAAACCTGAATAGAACTTGCATTACTAGAATCTCACTGTGATGAAATACTTTTGCTTTATTTTTAGTGATTGTATCCTCCAAAGATAGTGACATTATTGGCTTCAGCCTGTTTGCCAAGTTGAATGCTTTCAGTGTCATTGTTTGTGATGAAAAGAGCAATATTGCTGAAATTAAGATTCAAGGTAAAAGTTCTCATGATATTAAAATTGGTGAAACGATGAGCATGCTCTCTCTCTCAATGCCAAAGAATATATAATACAAATGGGGAGCTTTGAGCTGTGAAAGCTGAAAGGACCTGATTGAATGGCATGCTTTCTTCTCTTTGGGCTATAGATGTTGGTGAGAATCTGACCATCCAGGTCAAGGCCATACACTGTTCTGGTGTTTGAGACCTTCCTGAGAGTTGTCTGGGAGGTGGAAAGGGATACCAATGTCAATGTAGGAATGCCACTGGTGGATTAGAAGTGTCAGTCAAGAATTCAGGCGAAGGTCTATGGAAATGCTTTATCTTTACAATATTTTATTTTTTAAATCTATTTAAGTTTTTTACTTTTGTATTATCTTAATTTTTAAAACACTTTTTAGATGTAGCCTTTTACTTGAGGATTTTTATTAAAAATTTCTTAGATATACTCTTATCTTTATATATTATATTTGTATTGTTTTTATATATAATTATATTTATACGAGGGCTGTCCAGAAAGTATGCAGCTATGCACTATGAATAATAGGGACATACATGGATGGATACTTCCTGGACAGCCCTCGTATAAATATAATTGTATAATATATTTACCTTTTTAAATTTATGCTTTATCTTTATGCAAAACAACCTTATAACAAAGAACAAAATCTATAAGCCCTTATTTTTCTTTAGGCAAAAACTGCTAAAACTCAGCTAACTTTTCCCTCTGGCCTTATTTTCATTAGCTTATTGTGATCTGGTAAAGGTAAAGAATATGTTAATATGTTTAACGAAATTCTTCAAGAACTTAAAACCAGAATACTAGGGTCTTTTTTTTCCTTTGTCCTTTCCAAATTGTCAGGAGCTCTACTAGATTGAATTTGATTTGTGAAACTTTAATAGCTTCCCTGTTAATGACTAGCTAAAAGGCATAAAGGACTTACTTAAATCCTAAGATAATCTGTTTGCACTAGATGTGTTTTTTTTAAAATTAAAAATTCAGATAATTTTAATGAACTTACTATGTTTCGGTGTCTATAAAACTGAAAATCTTAAAATTATTTATTTATCAGTTGAGAGTTTACATATTACTAACTTAAAAAAAAAATCACTCCAGAATAAAATCATGCAGTAGAAAAAAAGCTTTTGTTACTTGTGGTTCTATTATTTAGAAATTATAATACTTCAATTTTTTTTTAGGCCTTGATTCCTCCCTTTCTCTTCAGTCAAGAAAACAGTCACTTTTTGCCAGACTGGAAAATATTGTTGTCACAGATGTTGATCCTAAGACAGCTCATAAAAAAGTAGGTGGTAGTAAATAGGTAGTATTTTTTGATAATTAAGTAAGAGACAGTATTATAAAATATGGATCTCTTATATTAAAAACCATTGATGAAATGTGGTTCAATAGAATAATATTTGTTTTTATATACATAATCTCTTTAAATGGGAGTTTATTTTGTCATTAGCTTCTTGAATAGAGCATGTTCTCTCTTTTTCAGGCTGTGTCAATAATGGGAAATGAAGTTTTTCGTTTTAACTTCGATTTGTATCCAGATGCTACCGAGGGCGATTCGTATACTGACATGTCCAAAGTGGATGGTGTATTGTCACTGCATGTTGGCTGTATTCAGATTGTCTACCTTCATAAATTCCTTATGTCACTTCTGGTAAAGTCATTATTTGTGTATTTTGGAACTGAGAACTACTTACATAGCTCTGATAATTATGATCGCAGATATTATAAACTTTGGATTTTGGGGTGGGCATTGTTTTGATTATAGACGCTATTCATATATGAATATAGAAGTGAAAACTTTTGTAGTTGAAATCCAAATCATTTAATAATTTTTGTCTAGAACAATTTATTTTTGGTATGACATAATGAAGCTAAATTCTTGAATACATAAATCATTGAAAAAAATTTTTTTTCTTTTCCTTAGCCATATGATGTTGCAATGGTCACACAGCTGTTAACTGTAGATGGATTATTAGTAATTTCTTCCTATCCCTAGAAAAATAGGGCTCAGCTGAAAGTTACATACTGGAAAAAAATAGCGTATAAAAAGATGATGGTATTATTATTGATGTGCCTTTGCTCTGTTTGAATTTCTCCTTTTAACTTTGTGTCCATAGAACTTTCTGAACAATTTCCAGACTGCCAAAGAGTCTCTGAGTGCGGCCACTGCTCAGGCTGCAGAAAAGGCTGCCACAAGTGTGAAAGATCTTGCCCAGAGGAGTTACCGTGTTTCCATCAACATTGATTTGAAAGCACCAGTAATAATCATCCCACAGTCTTCCATTTCCACCAGTGCAGTAGTGGTAGATCTTGGGTTAATCAGGGTACAAAATCAGTTCAGTTTGGTGTCTGGTGAAGACTACTTAAATCCTCCAGTAATTGATAAAATGGATGTTCAGCTCACAAAGCTTATGCTTTCTAGGTATGCTTTTTCAATACTTATGGATTTAAGTATTAATATTCTCCATGGAATTTTATGACTATTGAACTTCATACCTAACAAACTTCTAATGCACAGAACAGTTCTTTTTTTATTTGAGACAGAGTCTCTGTCACCCTGGGTAGAGTGCTATGGTGTCATAGCTCACAGCAACCCCAAATTCTTGGGCTTAAATGATCCTTTTGCCTCAGCCTCTCTGTAGCTGGGACTACAGGTGCCCACCATAAGGTCTGGCTAGTTTTTCTATTTTCAGTAGAGACAGTGTCTTGTTCTTGCTCAGGCTGATCTTGAAGTCATGAGCTCAGGTGATCTACTGCCTTGGCCTCCCACAGTACTAGGATGACAGATGTGAACCTCTGCACCCAGCCTGAAGAGTTTATTTTTTATTTTTATTTTTGAGACAGAGTCTCATTTCATTATCTTCAGTAGAGTGTCATGGCATCACAGCTCACAGCAACCTCAACTCTTGGGCTCAAGCGATTCTCTTGCCTCAGCCTCCCAAGTAGCTGGGACTACGGGCGCCCTCTACAACGCCTGGCTATTTTTTAGAGATGGGGGTCTCACTCTTGCTCAGGCTGTTCTTGAACTCCTGAGCTCAGGCAATCCACCTGCCTCAGCCTCCCAGAGTGCTAGGATTATAGGCGTGAGCCACTATGCCCGGCCAGAAGAGTTTAACTTTTAAGGAACTCTTTATTTTGAAGATTTTTAAACCTACAAAAAAATTATAAAAATAGCATCATAAGTACACCTTATGTATATGCTTCTTCATTTACCAGTTGTTTGTATTTGCCTTAATTTATGTATATACATATTAATATTATTTAAAACATATTTTGCTAAACAATTTGAGAATACACATTGTGACTCTTTGCCCCTTAAATACTTTGTCTTCTGAAAACAAGACCATTCTTAAATTAGCCACAATGTAATTATCAAAATTTGGAAATTTCATTTTGATATAATACTATTATCTAAAATGCAGTCATTATTTGGATTTTACTCTTATTCCAACAAGGTTCATTGTAGTAACCTTTCCCACCCCCAATCCAGGATCACCCATGCCATTTAATTGCATTCTGTAACACTGAGAGGAATTTTTTTTTTTTTTTGCAGTTTTTGGCCGGGGCTGGGTTTGAACCCGCCACCTCCGGCATATGGGGCCAGCGCCCTACTCACTGAGCCACAGGCACTGCCCGAGAGGAATTTCTATAAAGATAGAAATGTTTTCTGGAATAGTTCTTTAGCATTTCTTAGTCTTTTATGTTCGTAGGTATTTACTGTGTTGAATTTTAAAGAATAAAATCCAATTGCATAGAATACTTGTTATTTGAATTTGAGTGATTTTTTTTCATGCCTTGGTTGATCTTAGACATTTTAGGAGGAATATTATGTGTAAGTGATGTTATATCCTTAGTGTTCATGCTAGGGGACACAGTTCACAGTTCATTTAAAAATCATTTTCTATCCCATCCAAGGAGATTTCACTATCCAGAATAAAAAATAATGGTTAGAAATAGAGATTAGAAAATGGTAACTATTCACCTTGCTATTGTTGTCTTTAGTCTCTGTACATAGTGTATTTGATAACTTCTCCCATCTCTTCAACAGCATGAATTTCTTTTTTATAATTTGTTCTGTTTTTGTTACCTATGTGCTAGTTAAAAGGTTTTCTGAATGGTTCACTGTCTTTCCTAATGGATTATAAATAAAGTTAATTATAGATGCAGTTTGAAAAACCCTCAGCAGCACTGTTTCAAATCAACATTTAGACCAGTAAATAAGTGCTAGATTTTGTTTTTTAAAACATGTAGCATTTATTTTCTATATATGTATCATTTTAATTTTTTTCAGGACAGTGATCCAGCCAGGTAGCTCCCATCCTGATATTCAACTGTTGCATCCAATTAACTTAGAGCTTTTTATAAATCGGAATCTAGCTGCATCTTGGTACCACAAGGTGCCCGTTGTAGAAATTAAAGGTCATCTTGATTCATTGAATGTAAGTATATGAGTGAAGAAAACTTTGTTATTAAAACTTTAAACTCTGAAGACTTTCTCAGTATAAATCCAAACGAAATGTAGAGTTTTTTAACTGGATAGTATAAGAAAAACTTCAGTGAGAGATCGTCCAACAAGATCCTTATTATTTTCAGGAGAATTTAACCTTCAGCTAAGTGTTACTTAACCTTAAATATGATATACAGACACACTGGTAGAGATTGGTATGCAAATTACTTTTTAGCATATTATATCTCATACTGTGTATTTTGTAGACACATTTTTATTTTTAAGGGTATCTGAGTACTCCTGAGGTAACTACAGTATTGAAAGAAATGCCTGTTTTTTATATTGAAGACATCTTTTTATTTCAATGAAATTGTTATTTTTATAAAAGAACTTATGCATTGTCTGAATTTGCCACTTTTTAAAATAGATAAGATTTTTTGATTATAATTAATTTTCAGTAAAGATAATAAGACATTGGAGCTAATATTGAATCATAAATTACGTTATTTTTCCATCAACATTTTATCTTTGAAAATAAAATTTTTAACATGAAATAAGTAGGAAAATACTTGAGTTTTTGGTATTAACTTTTTGGGTCAATGTTATTCTCCTGTCCTTTGTGTTTTGTTACTATGAATTTATTTTCTGTATTAAAATTCTTTGATTTTAAAATGTAACATTTATCTTTTCTTCAATATAATATTTTACAGGTTAGTCTAAATCAAGAAGATATCAATCTTTTATTTAGGATACTATCAGAAAATCTTGGTGAGGCTATTGAAGACATGGATAAAGTGAAACCAGTGGTACAAGAGGCAGGTAAGAGGCTGACAATAGGTGGCATAATACACGTGTCTATTTATTTTACCATTTATTAGGGAGGCAGACAATAAAAACAGGGTAAACAAATATTTATAAATTATCATTTACAAATGACCAGAAAACAAGCAAATAGTTGGAGATAATTGACATTTTATAGTCAGGCAAACAGTCAGGTATAGTTTCACACTCGAGGAGGCAGTAAAGAACAGTTTCAAATCAGTTGTGGATTCCTGGAGTAATCATTGAATTTGCATGTATAGAAAAGAACATTTTGAGTTGACACGAGGCTATAGTTGTCTATGCTGTTTGATTTTTTTTTTTCTATCACTTTTTTTTTTTATTAAGTCATTTGTACATAGATCATACATACATTTATGCCCTTGTGGCATTTGATGTGTTGATTATTTGTACAAATTGGAGTGTTTACGTGCTACTAATCAACCTAGCTTTCACCTCTTTTACCCAATTACAGCGTTAAGACATTTGAGTTCTACACCTGATAGATCCAACTTGTACTTATATTAAGCTACATAGGTGTGGTCCCCCTATTAATCCTACTTCTATCAACCCACACTCACCTTTCCCTCTCCTTCCCCTTCCTTCCTTCATCCTAGGCTATAGTTGTGTTTCATTTTTCATATGCAAGTGTGAGGGATCATAAATTGGTTTCACAGTAGTGCTGAGTACACTGGATATATATTTTTTTCCATTCCTGAAATACTTTACTAAAAAATATTTTCCAGCGCCATCCATGTAAACGCTAAAAGAGGTAAAGTCTCCATTTTTTTTTAATGCTGCATAGTATTCCATGGTATACATGTACTACAATTTATTAATCCATTCATGTGTCAGTGGGCACTTGGGCTTCTTCCATGACTTGGCAATTATGAATTGAGCTGCAGTGAACAATCTGGTGCAGATATCTTTATTGTCAAGTAATTTTTGGTCCTTTGGATATACACCTAGAAGAGGAATTGCAGGATCAAATGATAGGTCTACATTTAGATCCCTGAGTGTTTTCCAAACTTCCTTCCAAAAGGAATGTACTAGTTTGCATTCCCACCAGCAGTGCAGAAGTGTTCCCTTTTCTCCACATCCATGCCAACATCTGTAGTTTTGGGATTTTGTGATGTACACTATTTGATTTTAAAATAAGTCTTAGTAGCAAAATACCTGTAAGAATTGAAATGGTTGATAAATTATCATTTCCCAAAGATACTGAAAAATTGTACTACAATAAAAGTGCAAAGTATTAGAGGGCCATTTTTGACCTGAAGGGAAAAGTAATTACCAGACTTATTTTTTAAGCTGCTATATATGTATATTTAAATATTATGTACATGTACACACAAGTATACATATATATATATATTTAATTTTTTCATATGCTATCCTATATATGTGTGCATTTGTGTGTTTTATGCACTTTGCTGTTTATTAAAAAATTAACAGTGTATTTTGGTGTCCATTCCATATCTGTAGATACACTGTGTATAGATCTGCTTCATTCTTTCAATGGTTGCCTGGTGTAAATTTCTGCTGAGGTGTCATAATTTATCTATTAAGTACCTAGTGATAAACATTTCAGGTTGTTTCCCATCTTTCAGTACTACCATGTTGCATCAAATATCACACTTTCACAAGTGCATGCATATCTGTGGGATAATACCTGTCAAAGGATATGCAGTCTTTATTAATCTAATCAAAATTTAATCCACATTCATTAACTCAATAAATAAATTTAATGTGACTAATTTCATTTAAAATTTTTTTCATGTTGATTGCCTTCCATAGAACTTGTACTAAATTTGCACTCCCCCCAGGTTGTTTTCTGTACCTTTCTAACATAGTATATTGTTAGATTTTAACATTTTCGTCTATTTGTAAAGAGAAAGACACTATCCCACTGTATTTTTTTTTTTTCAGTTTTTGGCTGGAGCTGGATTTGAACCCGCCACCTCTGGCATATGGGGCCAGCGCCCTACTCCTTTGAGCCACAGGTGCCGCCCCCCACTGTATTTTTTATTATTACAAATCTTTTTACTGTATGTTAATACATAAAGTACACAAATCTTAAGTGTGCTGTTCAATCACACTTACATAAGAGATCCCCATGATCAAAATATAGTGCATATCCAGCACCCCAGAGGCCCCTCTCTTGCCCCTTCCCAGTCAGTACCAAACACCCGGTCTGCGTATCTACCCAGAGGTAATTACCAATTTAACTTGCAATAGATAGATTAGTTTTGCCTTTTCTTGACTTTTATATAAATTGAATCATACAGAGTTTACTGGTTGGTGTTTGGCTTCTTTCTTCCAACATTTTGTTTGTGAGATCCTCCGTGCTGTTGTATGGAGCAGTAGTTCATTCTTTTTGTTCCTGTGTGATACTCATTTGCAATGAATGTCTCACACTCTGTTTTACTCATTCTGTCTTTGGTAGTCATTTGTTGCCAGTTAGCTATCATGGATAAAGTTGCTGTGAATGTTATTGTACATGTCTTTTGATGTACTTATATACTCTTTTTTTTTTTTTTTTTTGGATATGTATGTAGGAGAAGAATTATTAGATCATATATTAGATTTACATTTGGCATCAGTAACTTATGCCAGATTATACCAAGAAGTTTTCCAAGTGGTTGTCCTAACTCACTTTCCTCCCAGCAGTAGATGAGAGTTCTATTTGTTTCACATTCTTATCAGTACTTGGAATTGTCAATTTAAAAAAAATTAGCCATTCATGTGGTGGAAATGTAGTGGTATCTTGCTATGGTTTTTGTTTATTTAATTTACTAATGAAGTTGAACAGCTTTTCCTATGCTTACTGGTCATTTAGATATCCTCTTTTGTGGCATAACTATTTAAGTCTTGACTTTTTTACTGACATATAGGCATTTTAAAATATATTCTGAATGTGCGCCTTCTGCTGGTTATATGTGTCATATGCAGGTCTGTTGGTGTATGTGTAGAAATATCTTTTCCCTGTCTGTGGTTTGCCTTTTTACTCTGAATGGGTGATGAATAGGATTTGTTAATTTTAATAAATTTAATTTAAAAATTAATTTAATAAATTAATTAATAAATTTCTATTTACTGTCACTTTGAATGTTCAGTGCTTTTTATTTCCTAGTTAAGAAATCTTTCCCTATTCAAAGAATCATTTTTTAAAAGTAAAATAGTTGCTTAAATAATTTCCCCTGGTTTCCATTATGTTTGGAATAGTGCTAGAACAAGATAATATAGTTAAGAAACCTTGCCCTACTATTTCTTTTCTAAAAGGTGGTAATTAAAAGCAGTGGTTTTCCATATTGACTTGTGGTATAGTTTAAAGTGCAAAGTTCCTGTGTGTTGTATTACTGGTCCATGTAATGCTAATTGCAACAATAGTAATAATTAATGATACTGAGGGGTAGTAGAGAGTGAAGGCTATAAAATCAGACTTCCAAATTTGGATTTCACCACTTGTGTGACACTGGGCGAAGTACTGAATCTGTCTGAACCTCAGTTTTCTCATCAGTAAAATTAAAAATAAAAGACAATAATTAAGTTCTACCTCAAAGGGATATCATGAGAATTAAATAAAACAGTCCATGTATAGCCCTTAGAACAGTGTCTAGCAACCAGGTAAGCACTTAGTAAGTGATAGTTATTATTTTTGTGTATTATAGTATATAAAGCAATTTTATTGCATTTCAGAGTGTATGGATTTCAGAAAAAGAAGCTGTATTTGTACAGCTGTACTTCTGTTTCTTGGTATGGCATAGAGGCCTTAACCTCCTACCCCCATTTTTCTCTTTTCTAGCATTATTTCTTGTTATTCTCTCACTATTTAACCATATCAAATTCCATTCTATTTGCAAAACTTGTGTGTTATTGTTCTTTGGTTTCCCACACTTCCTTATCTTTTCCTTGGAATTTCTCCTCTGGGTGAGGAGTTTTTTCTGCTTTCTTTGAATGATATCTCCTCCATTAAGCCTTTCTTGACCTCCCCGTAACACTGTCATTCCTTGTTCTGTGCTTTCAGTGCATTTTATATAGGCTCTGTTAACATTTGTTCATTCAGCATGACTGGGAATGGCTTGCTTGTTTTATCTGTGTTTTAAATGTGTATGTCTCTTACACTAAAAACCATGAAGAGCTTTTGCTGATTGGTGGATTTTAAGTGCCTGCATGAGGTCTAGAGTATTCATATAAGCCCACAATAAGTATTTGTGGAAGAAATATGTGAATAAAAGTGAATGAATTTCTTTTAAACATTTTTAGGTGAAATTAAAGAGTCTCTTGCAATCTCTATATCACAACAAGATGTACATGCTTCAAATGATACTTTAACAACTGGAGTGGAAGAAATTAGACCTTTAGACATCATTAATATGCTGCTGAATTTTGAAATTAAAGAGGTGTGTAATTTTCATCTATTTTTGTAAAGTTAGGTGAACAAATAATGGATATTTGGATTTACCTGTACTAAAGTAAACCTGTAGACAATTAATACAGATGAAAAATATCTTACATAGCTATTTACATCTAGCAGTGATATTCTAAAATTTGAAAAGTTATTCAGGGTGAATTATATTTGGGAGATATAATATTTCATAGAGTAAATGGTTGGTAGCATGTCCTGTAACATGCTTTTTAATGATTTTTAGGACAGTTGGAATGTACCTTTCTTTGGATTTCATATAAGAAAATTAGGAAAGGGTAATAGTGACAAGGAAATCCTTTGCAAATTCTAGAAACCCTTAGTAGAATAAAATGCAGTATGTCTACGTTTTTAAAAAATGTTATATTGTGACTATGTGTTTTTCACCTGCAGATTCATGAGGAATGATTCATTCAATTTTCCTCTTTATTCACACATTTAACAAATATTTATTGGATATGCTAGATGCTAAGTATATAAAAGTATAAGACATAAACTCTGAATTCAAACAGGAAAACAATTAAAATTCTTATTATGTACTCTCATTAAAAGTATGTTCAGTGTACTGTTGGAGCTTTTGGTGTTGATTTTAGGAAGGGGCATCTAAGCAGACCGAGAAGTTTGGGAAAGATTTCCTGAAGGAGGAAATCAAATTTTTAAAGAAAATAAATCACCTGGGAAAAGGGGATTAGGAGAGGCACTGTGTCAGGGTAAAAAGAGAAGCAGCCATGTAAGTAAGTGAGGAAGCGTAGTAGATACAGGGACTTGTAAGAACTTCCTTCAGAATCCCTTGATCATAAACAGTTACATGGAGGCGGTGCTCTTTTCCAAGTTAAAAATAATAAACTTGTTTAAATGAATGGGTTCTCCTTTTTTGATCTGAAATGCATGCTTTGAAATTAACTTTTATGTTAAACCTTTGGAATTTCTTAGTTAATTTTAGAGTTATTAAAGTTTTTAGGCTTTGGTAATTGAAATATTGATAGATAAATCATTCTGTTTGCAAATGTACTTATTAATGTATGTACATAGAAAACTCTTTAAGTCCTTTTTAATATTATTTGTAATACATATTATGATAGCTCTCTTCTTTTAAAACAATGGTTGGGGTAAAGGGGGAGTGATCTGCAGCTTCCAGGTGGGTATTTGGCATTGTCCCAAAAGATTTCTGGTTGTTAGTAGGGGGCCGGAGAATGTGCTAGTGGCAACTAGTAGGTAGAGGCCAGGGTGCTGCTAAATGCCCTGCAGTGCGCAGGACAGCCCCCCACTGCAGTGACTTATCAACTCAACGCGTTATAGTGCTAAGGTTAAGAAAGCTTGCCTTAGGGGTGGTATAAAATTGGCTGTTTGTCTCTCAGATTTCCAGATGGAAGCCCTCTATCAGACTAGGGCTTTGAGGAATTAGGCTGATATCTCTCTCTCTCTCTCTCTCTCTCTGTGTATATATATATATATATATACACACACACATATATATATATTTTCTCTCTCTCTCTCTATATATATTTCTCTCTCTCTCTCTCTCTATATATATATATTTTTAAATTTTGGTACTTTTGAAAACTATCAGCATATTGTAGCGATACTTCAAAAGTCTGAATGAGTACACGCGCCTTCTGAGGTAGATAATGGTAGTAGGCAGGTTTAGGCTCAGTATAAATAAATCCCCTTACATGTGTGAATTTCTCATATCCTAATTGTAGCTACATTTTTGACTTATTTTCATTGTGTATTAGTGACACAGTTTGTGGTAATACTGTTTATTTAATACTGTTTTCTTCTTTTAGGTTGTGGTTACTCTGATGAAAAAAGCCGAAAAGAAAGGAAGCCCTTTACATGAATTAAATATCTTGCAGCTTGGAATGGAAGCTAGAGTTAAAACCTATGACATGACTGTCGAAGCTTATCTGAAAAAAATTAGTATGCGATGTTTTGATTTCACTGGTAAGTGAGAAAAGCTGTGTGAATTTTTCCTTAGGAAGAAAGTCCCTACCTTTTTTTGTCAACATCAAACAATTTTGTCTGTCACCATGATTATTTGGTTGAATTAAATTATTACACTATGGTGGCTTTTGGCTATAGTCCTAACTACTCAGGAGGCTGAAATGGGAGGATTGCTTATGCCAGGAATTTGAGATTATAGTGAACTACAATCAGGGAGCTATACTCTAGTTTGGGTGACAGAGTGAGAGTCTGTCTCTAAGAAAAACAAAAGTCAAAAATTAAAAAAATTACTATACTAATACAAAGGAATTTGATATTTAAAAGAAATTTACTGTCTTATGAAGTTGTTTGATACACTGTGAATTTATCTCAATATTTAACTTGGAGAATATATCTAAAAAAAGCATATTTCTTTAATGTATACATTTTAATATATAACACCTTCAGTACTTGTAAAAGCATCATTTCATTCTAACTGTGCAGTGAGAACTGATGTGTTAGGAAGTCATAAGCCAGGTACTACAGCGGAGGACAGAGTCTAGGGATCCTTTTTGAAAAGTCAAATTAAATAATTTACTAGGAGATATAACTTTTATTTGTTTTTTATTTTAAAATTATGTATGTTTTAAAGTTTGTGTTTAATTACATTAATATGTGCTTGTGAAAATAAATAAAGGAGTATATAGAGGAATATTTTAATTTTTAATTTTAGAATAGAGGGACAAATTTAACTTCACGTTCTAGTTTTACTTCTTCCCCCAAAATAAATACTAGGTCATTATTTAGTGGGCATCCTTGATACTCTTTAAACTCACTTTTTAAATTTAACAAGCCAACTTTTAAAGTTATTATGAGTATTTAAAGTTTATAAGAACACGATGATATATCTTTAAGTAAACTTGTATTGAGAATAATTCCTAGTTTATGTATTTTATGTTTGTTCTTTATGACTTGTTTAAATGAAATTTATACAGTCGTACCAAATGTTATACCAGTTGTAATTGGCTGGTACTAGGTTTTTTTGTTTTTATGGAGTGTTTTTGTTTTTGGTCCAAAGCCAAGTTTATTGAGGTGTGATTATATACAGTGCAATTTTCTCTTGTAATTCTGTGAGTTTTGGCAAACATACATTTGTGTAACTAACTAGCTGGTCCTGTTTAAAAACGTGTTTAAAATGTTTAAGAGAGTTGATGGCTCAATTCGTCTTTTTATCTTGTAGACTCTAAAGGAGAACCTCTTCATATTATTAACTGTTCTAATGTGACTGATGAACCTCTGCTGAAAATGTTATTGACCAAGGTACCTAGTTTACTTTCTAGGATTCTTTAATGATCGACTATATGAAATTAGGTGTTACCCTCATATTTATTATAATATTTTGATTTCCTCTCCTAAACATTTTTATTCTGAGTTCTTGGTTATGGTAAATTATGCATGCATTTGAAAATTGTGGATATTTATATTAACCTCTGAGTACCCTATGTTGTTGAATAAATTGGGGTGATACAAAGTTCTATTGTAATTGGAAGGAAAGTGTGTTATAATCTAGCTACATTAGCATTTTTCCTGCTTTTTTAGATTAGTGTATCTATTCCAGATACGCCAGGATTTATTCCCTAGTAGGATAAGGAATTTGAATTTTTGCTTATATAGCATGTGAGAAATGCTTGTGTGGTCAGTTCTTTTTGGTATATTCTTTTTGCCTTTAGGAAATATGTTTATACTGTTTCAATAACATACTTTAAAAAGTAAAGAATATATGCATTTTCAGTGTGTGAATTTTTATTGCTTATAACCCAGTGGTTTAATTTTCTACAATTTATAGGCAAACAGTGATGGACCGGAGTTTAAAACTATTCATGACAATACCAAACAGAGACTGAAGGTAAATGTTTTATAATTTATTGTAAGTCTGGTTGTATTGATTAAATCTAGCGCCATAGCCATTTTCAGTTGTGCAAATGTGAGTTCTAAAATTAGAATGAAGAGTGGGAATAATAATAGATCTAATGATGGGTCTAATTTGTAGATAAAATACATGGATATGGAATCGAAATAAAGTTCTTACAAAAAGTTGATTTGATTTGATTTTCTAAAAGAGTATTTGTTTCTTATATGAATTAATGATTGCTTGACAAGTATAAAAATGATACACTAACAGCGAATTTTGTTCACTTCAGTCCATTCTCATTATTTGGCCTAGTGTTGATGGCCGCATTAAAGATTTGAATTACATATTGGCATTAGGATTAGAAAAAGATTAAGGGCCAAGATGAAGCAGGGCCTAGTGTAGATGTTGCCCACAGTCCTTATAAGCACATCATAATCAGTCTTAGAACCATCTGAAATGTGGCTTAAGGCCTGATGATACTTCCTATATTTTTACTTAAAATTCATTATGTTCTGTGGAGGTTAGAGTTGTGGTCACAGAAGTGGGTAGAGCATTGGTTTATTCTCTGGTAGGAATTAACATCATAATAGTGACTTATTTCTTAAAAAAGTAAAATTTTTTAAAAGGGCCTTAATTGAACTATTCTTATGCTACTTGTATCCGTTGAAGTGTAACATAAAAATGTTACTGTAGCTGAAATCTGCCTCTCTCTGATTGTTTATTGTCTTAGGTTTCATTTTCATCTTTAGACTTAGTACTTCATTTGGAAGCTTTACTTTCCTTCATGGATTTTTTATCGTCTGCTCTTCCATCTTCTGGACCGTCCACTTCTGAGAAGGAATCTGAGCTGAAACCCCTCATGGGGGAATCCAGAAGTATTGTTGGCAAAGCTGGTATTAGTTTTTGAGTCATGTCTCATATTTTCTATCTGAATTTGAATAGTTACATAATAACTTGTTTTTTCAAGCTGAGATATAGCCTCTTGACGTTGCTGTTGCTCTGACAGACTAGGTTAGTTTCAAAAGAAAGCAGCTTTTATCTCCATGGGATGGTAGAGCAGTTTAAATACATTTTGTTTAATAATAGTTATGTATTTATATTTGATTTCACTGTCTAGCTTATACATAAAATAGAAGCCATATATACCTTGGGTTGAGGTTTCTTTGTAGTCTTCATTACAATGAAACTTGTAAAAAAGTTCAGTTGTGGATACAGTTATCTATGGTAATAAAGGCCCTTGTCAGTCAAGTATAGTGCTCAACAATTTTAGGTGCTTTATGAGACATTGAAGGGAGGGAATCTCATGGAAGAGACAGATGTGCTTTCTTTTCTGAACAAAACTGTTATTTAGATCACATACAGGTATAGGCACATGTTCCTCAGGCATCTTACGTGGTGAAATACTGGATATGAAGTATTGAAGAATGAGTAAGGAAAGAATATGCACTTGTTTTTATGCCAAGTATCATTTTAATTATCTTTCTTTCACATTATATGATATAAATATTTAACTTCTAATAATTTAACATCTAGTTATATCTATGTTACTGGCATCTTCAGTGCAAAACTGGCAGTACTATTAGCCCCGTTTTTTTTTTGAGACAGAGTCTTACGTTGTCACCCTCAGTAGAGTGCAGTGGTGTCATAGCTCATAGCAATCTCAAACTCCTGGGCTCACGTAATGCTCAGTAGCTGGGACTACAGTAGCTGGGACTACAGGTACTTGCTGCCCTGGTTACTTTTTAGAGACGAAGTCTCACTCTGGCTCAGGCTGTCTGAAACTCGTGAGCTCAGGCAATCCACCCACCTCGGCCTCTCAGAGTGCTAGGGGATTATAGGTGTCAGCCACCATGCCTGGCCAGTACTATTAGCTCTGATACAAGGATTTGATTTTTTTTTTAACTGTAGAACAGAGCACTAATTTTGTTATATACTGGAATAAAAGAGTTTTACCATCTCTGCCTTTGAAGTATTTGTCATATTAACATCCTTAGAAACACCTCTTCTTCATATAATATATAATATATGCACAACACATTTGATAAATGTAAAAGCCATGTTTAAACTCACAGTAAACTACAAATAATGCTAATCCAAAGAAGCAGTCTTCCAGTTTTTCTGTATAGTTGATCTTTGTGGTTTGATTATGCTGCAATAAATACTAAGAGAAAAAGCCTGTTGCCATATGGGTGATTAAGGACTGGTATTCTTCATGTTTTCACTGTTTTATCAGAAGGGTCTTTTGCTTCACACAAAACAGTTTTCTAGAAAAATGTATCAGGACCTAGAATAAGTAGGTTTAGGGAATCCATTTTATTATGATTTTTACACACACACACACACAAAATAAAAAAATATATATTTTAAACTTCAGCCTATTATGTCATTTATCATAGAATTTATTTTAGGATTACTCATGGAGCAACAGGCTATAATCTAGAGACATTGGTTGTATTTCAAAATGTGAACTATAACTGCCATGGTAAATAGTATGTATTTTATTAACTATTCATCACTATTTTCTGTTTTTGTGGATTTATCGTTAATATAATATATGAAAAGGAATTCAGAATCTAATTTTAGAATAATAGATTTCTAGAATTCTGATATAGTTTTCTTTTTTCTCCAGAGTAAAAATTATAGTAAAGTTTACATGTAACAAATTGTATGTTCAAGATGCTATTAAAAGTAGTTGCCTTTATTCTTAATTTGAAGGGGAAAATGCTAGTTTCTGCCTGACTGGCATTTGAAAATGGATTCAAAATCCATATTAATTTCATGTTATTTTAGTCGAGGCCTTTTTGGTTCCTCATAGTACATTGTTTGCTTTTATTAGTGGATTTGAGGTTATTGTGTGTATTATATCATCCTTGCTCTTTGCTAATCACAAAGTTTCTATTACTTTTCAGTATCTAGCAGTGCCTCTAAGATGGATGTGTTTGATTTAAAGGTCACAGCTGAATTAAATGCATTTAATGTCTTTGTCTGTGATCAGAAATGTAACATTGCAGATATTAAAATACACGGTAAGTTATTCCTTGTTGTAAGTATTTCTGCTTTTTTATATAGACACCCAGGAAAAATTAGCTTGTACATCATAGATTTCTCATGAGTCATGTTTTGGGTTATTATTTTGAAGACTTATGCAAACTTTTCAAAGGTATACCTTAAAATTCTAGAAGTAAATTTGTTATGATTCATTGCAGACTTGAGGCATTCTTTATGTATTTAAAAAATTTAAGAATAGGGCAGCACCCGTGGCTCAAAGGAGTAGGGCACCAGCTCCATATACCAGAGGTGGCGGGTTCAAACCCGGCCCCAGCCAAAAACTGCAAAAACAAAACAAAACAAAAAATTTCAGAATAAATCTAAGTCTTAATCTCTTGTTGTTCTGGCTGCATTTCTGTGAGAAATCTTGTAAGCTTTTCCCATTATTAGCTGTATATAAGAACAAGGTTCAGATAATGTCATAGGTCCTAAAGTCATCTTGCTAGGGTTCAAGTTCTAACACTGGCTGACCTTGGTGCAATATTAATTAATCTTTCTATACCTTAGTTTTCTCTTCTGTAAAATGGAGGTACTGATAATTATCCATGGGGTTATTGTGAGGATTAAATATAGTTTATGCATTTATTTATGGTTAGAAAAGTGCCTGGCATTTAGTAAGCAGTTTTTTAAATAGGCTAAAAAGTTACTGTGACTTTACTGTAAAATAAAAACATTTTATTGGAGATATAGTAATGGTCTGGGCTTATTACTGGGTCTCAGTTTCGGGTGTTCTTTTTGTATTGAGAAGCAGTTGCAGAAATCATTATCTTTTAGAAATTATGAGATTGACTTTTTTTTTTTTTTATTGAGACGGAGTCTTACTATGTTACCTTTGGTAGAGTGCTGTGGCATCACAGCTCACAGTTACCTCAAATTCTTGGGCTTAAGCGATTCTTTTGCCTCAGCCTCCCAAGTATCTGGGACTATAGGTGCCCACCACAACTGCCGGTTATTTTTTCATTGTAGTTGTCATTGTTGTTTGGCAGGCCCAGGGTGGATTCGGACCCACCAGCTCTGGTATATGTGGCTGGCACCCTAGCCGCTGAGCTATAGGTGCTGAGCCAGAATGACAATTTTTTTTTTTTGGAGAGAAATCTTAGATGACTCTATTCTAGATACAGTTTACTGTAGAAATAAAAGTACTAATTTATCAAATGATATTCATTTGCTTTTAGTTATTGAAACAACAGTTTTTAAAATGTAATACACTTTTGTGAGAGAACTTTTTCACAGATATGTGTTCCTAAAGGTCCACTTCTGGTCTTGACAATGAGCAGGATATTTGTGTTTGGAGAAATGGTATTAATTTTCTTTGAACTTTGGTGTGTATGTTTTTAAATTTCTATAACTTTTATGTTGGAGATGCTTGTATTCCTTAAAGGTTTTATATTCTTTTTCTTGGTATTCTAATACATGAAAGTTGATACCATTAATATCTCTAGTAATGGGTGATTTTTATTTGTTCTGTATCTTGTCAGTATTATTATTAACTTAAATATCATTGAATTGGTTCACTAGGATTGGGTGAAAAGTTTGTAAATGTTATGTTTCCCTTAGGATTGGATGCCTCAATTTCTGTGAAGCCGAAGCAGACTGATATGTTTGCCAGACTTAAGGATATCGTAGTTACAAATGTAGATTTGCTGTCCATTCACAAAAAGGTGATTAAAAATACATTAAAGATACATCTGTGTTGAAATGGATTTTGTTCTTTAGTTTTGAGGTGCCATTATTCATTTGTTCAGAATACATGTATTAGTTGTCTGGCACATGTCGGACATTGTTTATAGAGTAGGCCTCCTGGTAAGCAATGATTTATGAAAGTTATTTCTGAGCAGTTACGTTATTGATACTTCCATTGATCAAATGTTGTTTATAGAAATAGGAAAAGTTATTGTCAAGTAAAAATGTTTTTAATAATTTTTAAGGTTGAATTGATATATTTTAATATATCAGATTCTGTAATATGGGAATTTATTAACATTAATAATACATTGATAAGCCTGTACAGCTCTTTTGATATAGTAACCAGTTAATCTAATACTTTTAGGCTGTCTCTATTTTGGGAGATGAAGTTTTTAGGTTCGAACTGACTCTTTATCCTGACGCCACAGAAGGAGAGGCCTATGCTGATATGTCTAAAGTAGATGGCAAACTTTGTTTCAAAGTGGGTTGTATTCAGATCGTTTATGTTCATAAATTCTTCATGTCTCTTTTGGTAAGTTTATTGTTTAAATGTATTTATTTCTCCTTAAGTTCTAAATATTTTTGCCTATACAACTGCACCTAGATAGTAAAAATCTTCCCTGATAGGGCTGTGTGATAAACAAAGGTTGAACAGAATATTATAGTGAAGGAAACCCTTTACACGATGGATAACGAATTGAATTTTGTGAATTATTATTTTGAATATGTATACTATCATTCTCCGACATATCCATAGTTATGTATTCTGTAAATATTCTTTGATGTTTTAATTTAGGCTTTTCAGTTACTTGTTTGATGAAATACTCTATAGAGTATTTAGCTATAATAATTTTAGCTACTTGAAGCTCATAGGCATTCAGAGGACTAACACTGGAATTTGCAGCTTTTGGTTATAATTGTGATCAACAAGGCCATGAAATTTTTTTCTTTTATTATTTATTTTCATGTAAGTGTCATGGATTGAAGAGTTAAATCTGCCTGTACCTCTATCAGGAATGCTAATTAAAACTTATAAGTGATGAATTTCTACTTAAACTATCATGTTCATTTTGCTAGAGAATAATTTATTTGAAGCAGAGTGGGGGAGATGAAATTGCATTTGTATTTCTTTTTCTTACTGGGAAATATCTTTCAGTTTTTAGTTGAAAGTGAGATGAAGTGCATCTAACTAGAAAAAAAAGAAAACTTTTGATTCTTATTACAGATTATAGGGTCATAGACAACCATTTTTCCTCATGCATGAGTACATTTCTAAAAAAATCTTCAGAAGTAAGCTGGCAGGACCTTAGTTTCTAAGAGTAAACTTTATTTCTGTGATCTAGCAGTATACAATTGAACCTGTTTTTGGAGAAATACAGTACTCTCTCTCCTCCAGCCCTTCATTTAAATCTGAATTTAATATAACCCAATTCATTAATAAAAAGAATATTTAACTAAGAATTATTAATAAAAATTTATCCTGAAAATAAAATAATTCTGAAATATATAAAATGAAAGTAAAAGAACTTTTTCTTCCTTGAGGTAAGTATTCTCTCTAGGTAGATATTGTAAATAGGTATAGTTAGTAGCTATTATTATTAACTATTGTTAGTAGCTCCTTTTAGCTATTGTTATCTAGCAGTTAATAGCTCAGAATGTATATTTCTAGACTTTACTCTTCCTATAGATAATCATAAATAACATCCCTTTTATATTATGTCTTTAGTTTTTCTTTTTTAAATAAATGCTTTTTAAAGTTTTTACTTTTAAAAATAAACACCTTTATGGAAGAACTCTCTAAATATCTATTTCTTCCAACAGAACTTCCTCAACAATTTCCAAACTGCTAAAGAAGCTTTGAGTGCAGCCACAGTCCAGGCTGCTGAGAGAGCTGCTTCAAGCATGAAAGACTTGGCTCAAAAAAGTTTTCGCCTGTTGATGGATATCAATTTGAAAGCACCAGTTATTATTATTCCTCAGTCTTCAGTATCACCTAATGCTGTTATAGCAGATTTGGGTTTAATCAGAGTTGAAAACAAATTTAGCTTGGTTTCTATGGAACGTTTTTCTCTTCCCCCAGTGATTGATGAAATGAATATTCAGCTCACCCAGTTGAAGCTGTCCAGGTATAACATATAAACTCATTGTGTACTGCTTATTGGAAGTAGGGTTTTCATTTTTGCTTGAGGTTAATACTTCAATAATTTGTGATTCTCATTCTTTATTTCTTCTAATTATGAAACCTTGACCACTGTTTTTTTGGTCATTGATTGACAGTAATGTACCTCACAGAGTCTGTATTTTGTCTTAACTGAATTTATAATGTGATTGTTTTCCATTTTATAAAAATTGCCTATTAACAAAATTATAATTTACTCAATACATAAATTTACTTTTTTTGACTTTGTACATAGCTATTTCCTTTTTTTTTTTTTGAGACAGAGCCTCAAGCTGTCACCCTGGATAGAGTGTCCTGGCATCACAGCTCACAGCAACCTCCAAATCCTGGGCTCAAGCAAGTCTCTTGCCTCCACCTCCCAAGTCACTGGGACTACAGGCGCTCGCCACAACACCCGGTCATTTTTTTTTTTTTTTTTTTTTGAGAAGAGCCTCAAGCTCTCACCCTGGATAGAGTGCCCTGGCATCACAGCTCACAGCAACCTGTGCTCAACCACAGCAATTCCTGAGCTCAAGCGAGGCTCCTACCTCTGCCTCCCAAGTAGCCGGGACTATAGGTGCCCACCACAATGCCCGGCCATTTTTTGGTTGCAGCCGTCATTGTTGTTGGACGGGCCTGGGCTGGATTCGAACCCACCAGCTCAGGTGTACGTGGCTAGCGCCTTAGCCCGTTGAGCCACAGGCGCCAAGCCCCGGCCATTTTTTGGTTGCAGCCACCATTGTTGTTTGGCAGGCCCAGGCTGGATTCGAACCCACCAGCTCAGGTGTACGTGGCTGGCGCCTTAGCCC
>CAUYRH010034075.1:0-17999 GCA_963574655.1 Perodicticus potto | reverse complement strand
TCAGAAACATTTTGATCGTACTGTGAGAGATAGCCCTCATAGCATTTTCTTAATCACTATATAAAGACATTGATACTCTACATTTAATAAGTTTCACCAGTACCCTACTAAGATGCACTGTAGGTGTGATCCCACTAATTGCCCTCCCTCCACGCATCCTCCCCCCTCCCCTCCCCACCCTTTACCATTTCCCTGTATTCTTGTGCGATAATTGGGTTTTAGCCTTCATATGAAAGCTATAAATTAGCTCTATATTGACAGTTTCGAAATGCACCATTGCATTATGCACATTAAGTGTTCGTACTTAAATCAAATAGCTTTCCAGTGTTGAGCTGGTATTTGAAGGAAAGAAGATGGCTTGGGTGACCCACTGGTTTACTTACTTGTTCAAATTCTTGTGCTAATACACCCAGTTGATTTTCTTCTTTAAATGAGCCTAATGTAAATTTGTGTATAAGGAGACAGATCTCCAAGTGTTAACACACCCCTAAACTTGAAATTTCAAACTTTCCATACTCAGAGAACAAAATGCTAAGTTTTAGGCCTTTGCCAACTTTTTCTTCCACTCTCTCGAACTATTGGTTTGTTTTCCCTGTCTAAATGGATAAATACACTCAAAGCAGGTAATATCAAAACTATACAACCAGCAATTAAGCAGCCCCGTCCTGAATAATAAAGTAATAAAAGTGAAGTTCACGTGCCCTGGGACATGTATTTATTGGTTCTTTTCTAAAGTAAGATAAAATCTTTTCCTATTATTTATGGAAGGCATTTAATCAGATAAAAAAATAATTTTAGTTTGTGCTTTACATTTGAACACAGCTTGAAATATAATTTGAAAGGCCAACAAAGCATGTAGAGAAAAACCCTTGAAGATGATTGGTATTTTTGAAGATTTTTAAATAATGTTGTGACCTGCCACTTGATACTTTTACAAGTATTTTTTTTTTTTTTGTCTCACAGTGTGAATTAAGCACTAATTGCTTTTATGTGATGAGTTGAAATTGGCCCTTTCTTCCTCATCACTGCCGAGACATCTCACCTCTCCGTTCTTAAAGAGGTCAGGCGCAGGCCTCTCCCTGAATCCTAAATGAGATTCGTCAGTCAAGCGTAGCAAAATCTAATCTCACCCAAAGAAAAAGAAGAAAACGGACCAGAAAATGATCTGATTTTCCGATTTCATGGCCAAGGTTACCCTGGGAAATGATGAAAGTGGCATTTAAAGCCCGTAACTAAGGTGGTATGCCGAACTTAGCAGTAATAACGGATAAACCGTGTGGAAAGATATCGCTTTAACAATTTTACAGTTGCTAAGTGTGAAAATTGTAATGTGGTCAAGCTCCAGGAATCCCTGGCAGTCGATTCAAAGAGCTGGAACAACGCTCAACTAGAAAACGTTCTCAGCTCCTGTAACTCCTAAATGCTGATGAAGTCAGCGTTGGCGCTGGCTGTCCTGACACCAGGCCACAGGGCCGAGAACAGCTTCATTAGGGCTGTGGGTTTCTTTCCCCTTCTCCTCCGAATGGAAACTGGGGCAGCAGGCAAAACATTCAGAGGCTAGAATTACTGCTTAGGTTCTTGGACTTCATAGAAGCTGTTTGTGCTATAGCTCCAGCAGTTTTAGGAGGAAAATAAAATCACCAACATATACTTGCAAATACAGGCTTGATAAGTATTTACTAAAATATAAATGTTTTTTATTAAACAATAGCTTCTGATGATCTGAGTAAATTTACTACTTACGTGGGAATATCTGCATTGTTGGAGTCTGAGGTTAAAATCAGGCTTATTTGCTTGTTATAAATGCTGAATGGTATATCCAGTATGAGCAGAACTGTAGTTACTTAGTGTGACCATGGACACTGCTTATGCAATGGAGATGGCATAGACGTTTCCGGCGTAATGGGGTGGAGCTGTGGAAGTCTGCCGCAACAGGTGTTTGGCACACTACGGTAAATGCTGCATATGACCCACACACATAAGAAAAGTTGTGCCGTTTCACTCTCCGTAGATTACCACCGAGCAAATTAGGAAGAAAATGGATGCGTTGCTTATTCTTTTTCCTACCATGTTCTTCTTTCACTAAGGAAAGTCAATTGCTAGTTATAGAGAAAACATACATTTTAATCTTTCTGCAACTATTTTGTTTGACATTATCCCTTCAGGGTAATTATGAGAACTGATCTCTTTCGTTCTTAAATCTGAATTGGTTTAGATAATAAATTATATACTCCCTTTTTAAGTATGCGTGATACTTACGTGTGTGTGTGTGTATATATATATATGTACATACATCAAGCACACATATAAAGCAGTTGCCTTTTCTGAGAGTAAATATAATATATAATGTGCTCTGTAACTTCAGGAATCTTCCAATCTTTTTTTTTTAATGGCTTATACTTTTGGCAGGCAGTGAATCATCAAGAGCCAAATATACTCTGAGGCCAGGTGTGGTGGCTCACGCCTGTAATTCTAGCACTCTGAGAGGTTGAGATGGACAGATTGCTTGAGCTTAGGAGTTTAAGACCAGGCTGAGCTAGAGTGAGACCCTGTCTCTAAACACAGCCGGGGGTTGTGGCAGGTGTCTGTAGTCCCAGCTACTTGGGAGGCTGAGGTAAGAGGATCACATGAGCCCAAGAGTTGGAGGTTGCTGTGAGCTATGATGCCAGGGCATTCTACCAAGGGTGACATAATGAGACTTTGTCTCAAAGAAAATAAATAAATAAAAAAGATTGTATCCTCTGGAGAGTTTTTAGTAGTTGTTTCCTTTAATAGAAAATTAAAATCTACTGGGTGTGAGTGTCAGAAAAACAATCTTCACTTTGATCGTTACGGTTCATAGATATCTACTAAGAGTGCACACATATTTTGAAATATTATTAAAACACTAAACAAATAACATATTCCTTTTTGCATGTTGAAAAACATGATTATAAGCAATTTATGCCTGAACATATTTTCATATAAATTGAGAAATACTAGCAACCCACCCTCCCCTTCCAACCCATGCAACACAAATTTCAAGAATAGTAGCCTACACCTAAAAATAATCTTTACTTAGTTTTATTATTTCTTTCTCATTCTGTTTGACTTAGTTCAGTAAAATGAAGAAAAACAACAATTTCTCATGCTTTGAAAAGCTGTAAGGATTTTTGTGCATTTGTTTATTTCAAATACCAAATGATATTTTTTAAGTTATAATAGTAATTTATTAAATTCTATAGTATATTTAGCTTTATGCAAATAAACAAATATAATTTTGGGCGGACTTCTGAGCGCAGTTGTTTAGTGGCATTTTAGGGGATTATTATCAATCCTAATATGACAGGCACTTATTTAAATTTTACTTTGTATAAAGGAAAGTTTTCTGCATAACAGAATTGGAGCATATACAATGTTGTTGAGGTTTTAACAGTTATCTTTTTATGTAAAGATGAAAAATTAAGTGCTGTCCCTAAATCTAGTTTAAGCCTTTGTGGGTCTCCTCTGTATCAAGATACATTTGAAAGAGGAAATTTAACTCAATTTTTTGTCTTTCCAGTATTTGTAGGTAAATATCCATTTAAGGGTTGTTCTGCAGTGTCACAATATTCATCCGATGCTTTCATATTAAAGTTATTTCTTACTTTAAACCTCCTTCTGGAAAAAGATCTTAAAACACTTTAATACCACTAACTCTTCTCCAACCTGAATGCCGTTTCTTTCTTTTATTGTAATTGGCTCTATATTTCTAACAGCACACATTACTGCTGTTGTAAACATATTAATTATAATCGTTGCATATATTTAGATGTTTTATTATTTTTCATCATCCCTGCATCTAGGCTTTTGCATTTATCAACATTTATTTGTTCCCAGAGGAATGCCTTTCAGAAGTCCTTCACTCCGTCTGCAGGTGATAAATTGTCTCAGCCTTGTTTATTTACAAATGACTGAAAACCTGGAGGGCATTTTGCTGACCACAGAAGTCTAGCTTGCCTGTTATTTTCTTACAGGCTTGAGGACACCACTGCACTATCTCTTAGTTCCATGATGTCTGTTAAAAATTTAGTGGTCACTCTACTTTTTCTGATTTCAATATAATTTGACAATTTACTCTCAGCTGATTTCAGGCTTATTTTGTCTTTGGCTATCCCCACTTTTATCCTAGGTGCTGGGAGAAGATGGGAGACTTCTAGGTCTGGACTTGAATTTTTTTTTTTTGGTAGAGACAGAGTCTCACTTTATTGACCTCAGTAGAGAACTGTGGTGTCACAGCTCACATCAACCTCCAACTCATGGGCTTAGGCGATTCTCTTGTCTCAGCCTCCTGAGTAGCTGGGACTACAGGCGCCTGCCACAACTCCCAGCTATTTTTCTGTTTTGCAGTTCTGCCAAGGCTGAGTTTGAACCTGCCACCTTCGGTATGTGGGGCCGACGCCCTACTCAATGAGCCACAGGCGCCACCCTCTAGATCTGGACTTGATTGGTCCAGATCTTAGACAAAGGACAAAGGATGTGACTCTTCAAAGCATTACTTTGGCCAGACAGTTAAAACACACGCATGTTCCCCGAGTCCCAGCTCCCTGGGAGTGAAGAGCTAAGAGCCCCCTGGCGGCTGGCCACCTGGGAGGTTGCATCCTGGCCTTGCCTCTGTCACCCTGAGGGTACAGGGACCTGCTCTGTGCTCCACAATGAGCTCCGTCCCCACTCCACAAATTTCCAGAGCAAAGTGCATTGGTTCCTCTGCTTGTAGGACGTGCGGAAACATACCCCGAAGCAGACGGCTTTATACTTCCCTTGGAATCAGCAGACTTTCTTGAATTTGTGGTTTCACATCTTTCAAGTTTGGAACTCTCTCAACCATTCCTTCACTAAACATTACTTCTGAATCACCTTGTCCCTCTGACCTTTCTCAGACTTCGAGAACACAGCATAACTTCTCAATGCATCTCATCTTTCTGCTATTCCCTTATTTTCGACATATTCTACTCTCTTTATCTGTGTGACAGTCTGGAATTTTCTTCTCCATTTATTATGCTCCAGCTCACTCACACACCTGCTTTGTCGATCACTGCCACCCCATCCAATAGGTCCTTAGTTTTGTTGTATTCTTGCATTCTTTTAATAAATTTCTAGAAAAATCTTATTCTAGTATTTTTCTCATTGAACATAGGTTTTATATGGTTATTTTAAAATGGTTCGTTTATACTTTGTTACAATTCATGTCGATGATTCCTGGACTATAGTTCTGTGTATCGGTTGAGTCGGCTTCTTGCTTTTATTCATATTATCCAGATTTGTGATCCTGGTAATTTTTATGTTTTGTGTATTTTATTTGTAAAACTATGTAATTATTTGACTTAGAGGAATGTTTTCCTTTGATCCAGGGTCTCTAGTAGTTTACTCTGAGATCATTTCAGTGCAGGCTCAGGAATTAGGAGACCACCTGTAGCTGAGCAGAATTCTATACGTGATTGCCACCTGGTTTTATCTGGACAGCAACCTTGCAAGGTCGCTTTCTGATGCAAGTAATATTTAACTGGGATCCTCCGTCCCCTGCCCTTGGGTGACCTGATATTCCAACCTCTCATTCCCTAGCCCCATGCAGAGAATTTCAAAAGGGCTCCATAACCTTTCAGTTTGGGAATCAACAAACACTGCTGGGGAAAGTGTGTTCAAAACATCAGGTGGGTCCTTTTAGATGATTCAGTATGTTTGTCTAATTTTCCTCAGATAGAGAGACACTGAAATACCTATTTTATCATAATCAAAAGAAGGAATGTAGGACTGTTTTAAAATCATCTTTTCTTTTTATAAAAGATAGCAGAAATGGCTTAACCAGAACATCACATTCAACATAACAGTCAAAGAAAACTTACGGTTATGAACTGTTTTAGACTGTGGACTATGTCACATAGCCCAGAGGATGTTTCTTGACTGACCTTTCTAAAAACTGGTTTCCTGTCTCATTTGCTCATTTTTATTACCGACTTACTTTTATTCTCATCACCAAAGTGATAGCAGTAAAGTCATTTTTGTTTTCTTTCCCTTTTTCCACTTGCCTTTGAATCCTCATTATCTTGTCTTTTTGATGTATAGACAACTCCAGTAGCAGAGAAGCCTGTAGGGTGTGAAAATTCAGACTCACCCCAGAATGCCCGACCTGCCATCTGCTTGCCTGTTTGTGAGTCTGTCTACACAACTACACAGGCCTCGTTCTTTTCTTTGTTACCTGCATGGATTCATCACACCAGCACCTGTTGTTACAGTTCTCACGGTGGTGAACACTATATTTAACTTTGCAATGACACTGCCGTCACAGAAATGTTGCTTGTAGTCACGGGAGACTTATGAATGATGATTCTGTTAGGAAGGAGGTTGAAATTGTCAGTGAATGCATTATGCATGGCAGGTGACTCTGCAAAGTGGGTCAGAAATGGTTTTAATTAGCGAAAAATTAAAAATGTGTTACCTCTCATAAAATAACGTTTATTTCAAGGGTTGCCAGAAACTCAATGGTAGTTTAAAATAATAAACACCGCTATTTGTTTTGTGTAGAATTAGGCTGTAAGGATCATGAAATTCACAGACTTGTAACTTCTTCTTAACATCTTCACAAAATGTAGAAAGTCGTCTGCTGTTCAGATGATTTTTATGACACATAGAGTTTAGTTGCTCACTTAGACTAAAGTTATAATGCTGACATTATAAATCATTTTTAAGAACCAAGGGACAAAACAGTTGCAGATGTTTATTTGTTAAATGTCCGCAAGTGTGTCTCACTCAAAAGACACTAAACTAAGAGAAAAGTGTGTTTGAAACTAAGTCAGAACTATTAGAAAAGCATATTGATAACAGTCAGAAATCCAGGGAGAGATCTTCATGACGTGAAAGGGGCTATGTCGTCTTACAAACACAAGCCCCTGTAAGCCACAGCTCTAGGACATCTTTTCCTCATGTCTATAGAATGTCTAGAAGGAAAGAGAATATTCATGACAAGCCACACACTTTTTTCTTTAAAATTAACATCCAGCATAGCTGCAACTTAAGGTTAACATTTAAATGCTTTGTGCCTCTGCCCTGAGCGTTGTGTGTAAAACGACCATCAGAGCGAGTGTCTCCGTGTTATACTACCGCTGCTTTCCCACCACTCATTAAATAAAAATTACAACATACTAAATTAAAATGTTCCCCGTACTAAATTAAAATGTTCTTCTTTTGCACAGGGGTTATCAGATACCAGCGCTGGTCTGAATCTAACCCCAAACCCATTTATTTCCATGTTATCTATTGCTAATTTATTTCCATGTTATCTATTGCTAATTTATTTTCATATTATCTATTGATAATTAATTTACATATCATCTATTGCTAATTTCCGGGTTCCCCTCAGTGCCCCTTGGGCAGAGACCCCGTGGCCCGGGAGCTGTACGTATTTGTTACCTGGGTCTTGCAGACCCCTGTTTTCAGAACTGTTGAGTGTGGCCTTCATCTTTTCTGCCTCTAACTCTTGCTCGTGCAAATGTGTCCAATCACCCACCTGCCACTGGACCAATGGCCAGTTGTCGCTACCAGAGGGTTTCTTTCCAGAGTATATAAGTTGGTCCTGGTGAATGAAGTCATTGGTGCAATGTAAGGTACTATGGGGTCTGAAGAGTGATAATTTACACCTGGTATACATATAATATCTTTTGTTACCTAACAACTCTCCCAGTGTTGAGACCCTTTCACTGTTTCCATTTCACCCCTTGCTCTTCTGACCTCACGCAGTCTGTTCTCCGGGACCCCTTGTTTCACACTATTTCATCTGGGTTCTATTGTGTCAGTCTTCTGAGCTAATAGTTAAGTTGTATAAATCTGTTTTCCCTTCTGGACTTCTTGGTATAAGAAAATGCCTGATAACAATTTACTTTCCTTTTTTTTTTTCTTTTTTGAGATAGGTTCTCACTATGTGGCCCTGTGTAGAGTGCTGTGGTGTCACAGCTCACAGCAACCTCCAACTCTTGAACTTAAGGGATTCACTTGCCTCAGCCTCCCAAGTAGGTGGGACCACAGGTGCCCACCACAACACCCAGCTATATTTTTTACCTTTTATCACCACTATGCAACCTTGATGTCATGACTTACTCTGACCTATTCATTTAGAGACATGTTAAACAAGACGTGAACGTCTGACCTTCTTGGTACCTGACGAAGGGTGATGGGTTACTTTGAATGATGAAGGGTCCATCAGTTTGAGGGTCACCAGATCCGTGGGACCCACCGTCAGTAATGAGTCAGTGCATTCAGACTGTTACAGGGAGGAGGGAAATGAGACAACTAAACGAGGGGACAGGAGCAATATACTTAGAAGATCAGAGACGGGGGTCCATTAACATGTAACTTCCCACTGATACCGTAATGGGTTCAAGAGCGTCCAGTGTTTTGATGACCTCAAAGTCATTCTTCCTTCATGAATGAACCTCCGTCCTCTCTGTGTGAGCACAGGTTAGAAAAGGAGCACAGATTGGAGGCTTAGAAGGGGAAAAAAACTGAGTGGATTTTTTTTCTTAAAAGTGGAAAAAAGAGATAAAAGAGGAAATAGGGAGGGGGTACAGAGGGGAAAACAAGGAGAAAGACGCTAGGGTTGTATTTTCAAGGTTGTCACAGACTCAAGTAAATTTTAGGGGCTTTCCTTTGTCAAAAACTGTTCATTTCTTCTCATTAAATAGAAGTCAGTGGGCACACATGGCTGACACTCGGAAGAAGATTTTACTTCTTTAATTTTGTTTCTTTAACTTCTTTTAATTTGTACTTCTCTATAAGTAGTGGGGGGATGCTTGGAAACTCAACCGTTAAAGAGAAAGGTGTAGAGGATTTAAAAAAAGGATATCCATTGGGAAAACTGGGTGAAGTACACTTGACTTTCTGTCCTACAAATTGACCATCTAACAGACTAGTAAAACCAGCTGCATGTTAAAATATTCCTACAGCATTTTAATCATTGTGCAATTAGCAGTGTGATGGGAACCTGCCGTCTTAAATTCATGTTTGCAAAAATCTGTTGAAATGCTTCCTTCTTTCACGATAAAAAATTCTTCTTTTTTTGTTTTACTATAATTTTTCAGATATTTATATAATTTTATATATGGTGATATATAATTTATATATATATATATGTAATTACATGTATAAAATTTTGCAAAAAACTTGGAGAGGGAAATGATGATTGCTTCTAACACCAACCACTGAACCTTCACTGACAAAGTTAGGCTGCTGTCAGGGCCCACTGTTCATATAAAGTGTGCCGTGCAAAAGACAGTGTGATTTTTTAAATATGTTCATGTTCCCTATTTTTCCACTTGAAAAAAATTACTCTTAAGGCATTAAGAATACACGTATATCCTTCAGTCAATTAGTGCAATTTAATATTGACGCATTTTGGTTGCTACTGTTTCACTTATGACATTCATGATAAGCTTTTGTAACGTCTTTACTTTTTTTCAGAGTGATTAATTTCACGACTGGTGCTGGCTTTGTCAGTATCTTCTTCCTGTCAATAGAACATCCTTCTAGAAGAAAAATGGTACATATGGCCTGTTTTATTTTTTTAATAAAATTTAATATGGAATGGAATGCCTCAGAGCACAGCTCTGCAGATTGGGTAAATACTATAGTAGACACATTCATATTTTATTATAAAATAAAGTTCAATGGTATTTAGCTGATTGTGTAATCTATTGTCTGATAATCAAACATCAAAATGGGATATCATCACTGCCATGACTCACACTAACAGGAATATCATGGCAAAGAAAACTGCATTTGCTGACTGATTTTGGTCTTGAAAACAGCACTCTTTTAAGAAACTTACCTCTTGGGCAGTGCCTGTGGCTCAAAGGAGTAGGGTGCCGGCCCCACATGCTGGAGTTGGTGGGTTCAAATCCAGCCCCAGCCATAACTGAAATAAAAACAAAATAATAATAAAAGAGAGAAAAGAAAAAGAAACTTACTCCTTGCCTAATTTAAAGCCTGCTATTTCTTCAGAATCTCTTCTCCGATATCACTTAATTTGATTGTTGCTTTGAGTGAGATGATAACATCTCTATTGATGAGATTGCAAGATTTTTCAACCATTTGGCACAGCAAGGGGAACACACCATGCCCTTCATCTATTTATAGTATAATTTTAACAAACTTGACATTGAACATAATTATAGAAGCAAATAGAATTATGGTCATGCTTCAGATCTGCTTAAAAGCAGCTAAAGAAGGATTGCTTTGTTATATTCAGACCTTATTTGTGACTTCTTTATGCCAGTCGGCCCATTCCCTAAAATATTGCATTTGAACAAATATATTCTCGTCTGTCCATCTTTTAAGAATTTTAATCATTTTTATAAAGAAACGTATTCTAGCTTGGCTTCTTTAATCTGTTCTTGGATAGAATAATGACAGGATAGGAGGAAATACATGAAATTGTGCATAATTAATCCCTCACCAGTTTATTCTTCGCTGAGAGAAAAATGAATTTGTCATCTTTCTCTAGATCCGTGGACACTTCACCCAAGCTCTGAGGATATGTTAGGAGTAACAAGAAATGCTCTATGTTGGGCGGTGCCCAGGCACCTGTGGCTCAGTGAGTAGGGCGCTGGCCCCATATACTGAGGGTGGTGGGTTCAAACCCGCCCCCGGCCAAACTGCAACGAAAAAATAGCCGGGCATTGTGGCGGGCACCTGTAGTCCCAGCTACTTGGGAAGCTGAGGCAAGAGAATCACCTAAGCCCAGGAGTTGGAGGTTGCCGTGAGCTCTGTGACGCCACGGCACTCTATTTGGGACTCTGTCTCTACAAAAAAAAAAAAAGAAAGAAAGAAAGAAAGAAAGAGAAAGAAAGAAATGCTCTATGTTGAAGCCATGTGTGTGGTTTGTCTCTTCTGCTCATTAGTATAAACTAGATTATTCTTGTTTCCGTAATGTCATGGCTTATCTTTATAAAACTACCTGTTCTCACAATCCGTGTGTCATCAGTACATTTAAGTACACTTTTTGAAATTTTTATGTATGTTCAGCCTGTATCATCTAACAAAATAAAGATCTCTGTGAGGCCTGAGTTTGCTTAAAAGTCAGTTATCCAGAAACGAGTCGGTCCCTTAGCTTTGCTGTCTTGCAATCCCAAGAGACAGAATTCTTTTATCCTCACTGAAGTAAAAGATGACTTAGCAGTGGATTTGACCCGTCAGATTTCAAGCAGAAAAGGAGGAGCCCGGCCTTAGAGAGTTGGAGACACAGAGCTTAGCAGCAGCTTGGGACACTTTACTCTTCCTGTCTTGGGATCGCTAGCTGGTCTTGGGCACCTGCTACTTGTCAGCCCACCTTGATTTGCGTTAGCACTTAAATCTCAGATCCTGTGGGAGAGATGCAGTTCTGCTTCTTTTAGAACTACAGAATTTGAGGCAAGAAGAGATTAATTTGTCAGAGGTTTACCAGCTGATAAATGGCAAATACCCAGTCACTTTGCATCCTGAACTTCTTTATTCCCCAGAACGTCATAATGGCCCCTTCACCTTTGTGGGTTCACTTTGAATGCTGCCACGAAGCTAATGCCACTTAAATCTTCTATTGGATAGGGTGCAAGCCGCCCCCTGTAGCAGAGAGACATAACGTGCAGTGGCTCTGACAGGAGGGAAGGTTGCTTTCGCTCGGCAGTGCAGAGTGGGTCAGGCGGAGACCCTGATGGCCGGCTGCCCGTCTGCACGATGACCACTAGAGACACTGGGAGAGTAAAGGCTACACTTCTTACCGTCCTTCCACTCCAAAACCAGTAGACGGAGGCATCCAGAGAAGTGCCTTCAGCTCTATGGCGATTTCTGGGGAGTGGCATACACCATCTACTGTTACATCTGATTTGCCTGAATATTGTCACGTGGCCACATCTACTTGAAAGTGTTGCTGAGAAGCATCATCTGTAGCCCCGTATTTGCGTGCCCAGGACAGCTCACGGTGCAGAGTGGAAAGTGTATTTGGTTGGTTGTCTGAGGCTGGATTAAGAGAGGGATGGAGAGGGAGGGATTCGTATTAAATGTGCATCTATAATCCAAGTCGTGTTTTGCTCATATGACCTTTTGTGCGACTTTCTTGTTTTTAAAGGTTTTTTTCTAAAAATGCGTTTTTGTGATGATTATTTTCAGCATCTAAATGTGTATTATTGGAGGCATTAAAGGAAGGAAAACCCCTTTCAGCATCTTAGCCGTCCATTCCCAACATACACATTTAATAGCATAAACCATGCGAGAACAGTTACTTTCCTTGTTTCCTGGGTATTTTATGAAATATCCCTTCATTTTCTTAAGACCTGAATTCTACATATAAATTCATAAATGTTATGATTTAATAAAACATAAAAGTACATTATTAAGAAACAAAGAACAGACTTAGCCTTACAACTCATAACACAGAACTTCTTTCTACTTTTATATAAGACAGATTTAGAACTGTTTCTTACAACTTGAGCCTAAAATCACTTTTGGGCTCTAAGTATATGTACCAAATAGGTTCAAATGTCCATGTTTAATAGGGTGCTAGTAGAAAATGGTTCTAAACTAAAAGAAGGAATTGACCCGACATTGTTAAAATGTCTGCAGACCTAAACCTGTTTTGTGGATATTTATTTGGGGCACATTTTGATTATTTGGGGATTTATCCTGCAGGGTAGGTAACCATTTTATTTCAGGTATTGCAACATTTGCAGGAGGTCACTGCCACAATAGCAGGGTGTAATTTAATGTTTTTATCTGAAAAACCTGAATTATTCTGTGTCTTATACTTTTATAAAATATCTGTCACTTATCCCGCAGTTATGGAGTAACTTCAAGACTTCATGATACACGTTACTTTTGTTCCCTGACTTTAAAATGATAATGTTCCAGTTTAGAAAGGAAGACGTGTTTAGTTGAGTTAAAAAGAATCTATTGGAAAATAAGTGGCCCATATCTCATTTTCTTATAACTGAAAATGAATTTTGGTTCAGTACCTTCTTTTATTTCCACCACAGGGAAAATACAGATATTCACTTTTTCTCTCCTGTGAGAAATCTGTTCTAATTTTTCAATCCCAAGAGTTTTATGGAAAAATTTGTCCCTCTAAGTCATAGCCTGACCCAATTAGAATATGAAAATGATTAATTCATCTACCATTTAAAGGCTGTAAAAGTGGGTTGTCATCCTAGCAACACCAGTTTAAAATATGCACAAATTCCACATATCAACTGTAGAATGCTTGAAATCAAACTTTATTAGTTTTAGTTTTTATTTCCCTTTGCGCGTCAAGCATCACTCCTACACTGAGATGTTAATGGAAAGATTTTAATAATTTTTATCCTTCCGAACCTCTATTTTATGAACAATAAATTTAAATTTTTTTGTATTTTAGATTTTCTTTTACTCAAATTGAAAGTGTACAACTGTCTCACTTGATGTGGAAGGAATTACTGAATTGCTGTAATCTTACATACTTTGCGATCATCTATAATTTAATTCAAAATCTGACTTCATTATTTCAACAATATCTTTAAAAGTATACTTAGAATGGTTTGGTTATGCAAAGTTTTAAGAAAAAATCCTATCTCAAACAGTACAGCAAAATGGTTTAAATTGCTGTTGGATCGACATTTGAGAGGTTGTAAGAAAACTGTATTGTGTTTCTTACAATTAATAAAATATGCCTCATTCCGTTTATGTCATAGACCAGTAGTGATGCGATCTCTGTGATAAAAATGAGGACTTGTTTTCCTGTGAGTCATTCTTAGATGCAATGATTTCCTGGTTGTTTGGTAAACAGACAGTTATAAGAGATGCCCGTCATACTTCTAGAAAGTTAAGTGAACTGAGAACAGACTATCGCAGCAATATATTGCTTATCTTTTGATTCACAGGAGGTTCGGATGTGGGGTTCACTTATCTGCTCTGAGCCCTGAGGGACAAACACAGATTCACCCTAAGTAATAGGAGGTGTAATATGTTACTAAACAGAGTCATAAAACGCAAATAAAAACTGGGAGACTAATGCATTGATCAATATAAAGCAAGTTAAAACCCCCCAAACATGGTATTTTATTTCCATTAATAAATATTACCGCATGCTAGTATTTTTGGAAGTTTTTGTAAAACATCTATCTCTATGAAGTTTCAATATGCTTAAAAAATGTATAAAGGCAAAACCGATTTCTTTTTGAGGTGCTTTAATATAAAACCATCATATTAAATAGGTAACTTTAGTCCCCAGATAAATAATAATATTAATTAGAATTATTACTAATTAGATTGTATCCCTGAGAGATCGCCTGAGAAATTCAGCTCTCTGCTTAGGATTTAATTTTTCTTAAACCAATACTACTGGTTTCCTTTTGCTTGGTGCATTTACTTCTCTTTTATACATAGTGTTCATTTTATTTATGGTTTTGTTTATTTATTTTTAATTTTTTTTTTGAGGCTGGAGTTCAGAGGCCTCATCACAGCTCCCTGCAACCTGGAACTCTTAGGCTCAAGCGGTCCTTCTCCCTCAGCCTCCCGAGTAGCTGGGACCACTGGTGCCCACCACCACACCCGGCTAATTAGCTAATTTTTCTATTTTTTGTAGAGACAGGGGTCTTGCTCTTGCTCAGGCTAGTCTCTAATTCCTGACCTCACGTGATCCTCCCACCTTGGCTGTGGGCTCATGAAATGCTACGATTACGGGTGTGAACCACCCTGCCCAGCCTCAACATACTTTTTTTTTTTTTTTATAATTTCAGAATATTATAGGGATACAAATGTTTTGGTTTCATGGATTGCTAATGTGCTTCTTGAGGCAAAATTCTGTGTGTGTCCATTCCCCAGAGGTGTGCGTCCTACCCATACATAACTCTTAATACTGTGACATTATTATCTAACACATTTGATTCAACATTAAAAAGTGAAGTCCTGGTGGCACCTGTGGCTCAAAGGACTAGGGCTCCAGCCCCATATGCTGGGGGTGATGGGTTCAAACCCAGCCCCGGCCAAGAAAAGAAGTCCTCAGCATACTTATCGGCATTTTACATGTATTGATTTCTATATACTTTTGAAAAGAAGAATTTTAATATAGTTTGAACAAACTATATAATATGGTTTCAAATGTATATAGTTTAAACAAACTGTATAATAACTAAGAGTGGGCTGGTGTAAGAAAACGTGTACTACTAGCTTTGATGTCCAATTGGAGAAATTGGACAAATCCTAAGCTTCTAAACAGATAAGGTCAATAAATGCGTCTTCATCATTCAACACTGGATTGACTTGGAGGCCCTGATTCTGGGGCGTGCACGTCTCCACCACTGCTCAAGCATGGAGAGCAGCTGCCCGGAGTTCTGTACACGCCGTCCCCTCCCAGCTCCACTCGTCTGGGTGCTGTGATTCAGCGTCCTCGGGGTGTCCGTCCCCTACACACACTGGGAGCTTAAATCAGGACAAAGGAACAGGACAATGTCCACAGATGGCAGGAGCTCGTTAGCAAGTAAACAGCATCCAGGGCTTAGAAGTAGATCCTATAGTGAGTTATTATGAAAAAAATAGATAAATTCATTGTTTGAGTGTGGTCCACATGTAGAAATTCATGCTCAATACTGTGATTTACCACGAGACTCTGTGTGGCACATGGACTCTGCTGAAAGGCATAGGTGAGCTATTTCTTGGCACTGAACAAAGAATCATAAGGGAGTAAATTCAGGATTTCAAAAATTTTCAAAATACCTCGCAAGAAATAGGTCACAGGTTTTTCCTGGGTGGCCATTTCTGCTGGAAAGAAAGGCTAGAACTGAGGACAGACTTTATTTTACAATAATTAGAATCTCTTTTAGCTGCCGTTCCCAAAAAGGCCAGGTTTCTAGGGAACAGCTCACCCCCGTGAGCGTGTTCTGCTGTATCTGCTGTGGTTTCCCCATCCAGAATAACCCCAAATAACCTGCGGTGCATCGTAGAAGGGTAGGGGTGAAACTTACTAATGTAGAATATGAATGTCTGAACACAGTAACTGAGAAAATGCCGTGAAGGCCATGTTAACCAGTTCGATGAAAATATTTCAGATTGTATATGAAACTAGCACATTGTACCCCAAGATTGCATTATTGTACACAGCTGTTATTTAATTAAAAAAAAAAGAGAAAGATGTGAGCATTGCCTCTGTGTGCAAACACACTGAGCTCCCTCTGTCTCTGGGGCTGATCAACGCATGTGATTCATCTGAGACCGTGTTTCATAGCAAACAGTCGGTTCAGTGAATACTCTGCGTGAACACAACGTCGCCGATGTGTCGGCTTTGGACGGCATTTCCGCCTGTCTGGTTCTCTGGGTTTAGTGAATAATCTGAAAGTATTAGAAGGAAGATATTTTATAACTTTGGGTTTTTGTTATTTTCTTTTTTAAGTTGAAAAGTATGTCGAAGGTTAAAATAACCCTTTTTTGTTTTATGAGTATGCTCTTGCAGATTTAATAAAAACAGAAGATCCTCTAAATTCACATTATGGAAACAACTTCTCCCTGATATTCTCATTAGTGTAAAAGAGATTATTTGCAAGTCTTCGGCATGTGGTAAATAACAATGTAATTACTTATTATTGAGCTTTTACATTGATTTTTTGAAAAATAAATAATTAAATTTTCATAAATATGAATAAAAGATACTTTCAATTTCACTCAAAACACAGAATGCTTTTGACAGAATATTATATATATATATATATATATATATATATATATATATATATATACTATTTTCTTAAACTTTCATTCACAGAATCATTTAATGAATTTCTCATACCTAGTTGGACAGTAGAGCCATTTTTGAATTCTTGAGTACCTTAAATATCTTTAGACAAAGACTTTTTGCATGAATTATCTTAGTTTTATTACCGAGCTTGATGAAGAACATTCATTTTCTCTCAGCTTAACTTCTTTCTCTTGTTCAAGAGAAAGGCTTTGTGTGTGAAGGACTTGTGTGGTAGAAAAACTCTCTTGATATTTTGATTTTAGAGTAGATATTCATAGTTTTAGTTATAATACTCCGCCCCACAGGAGATAATGAAGACAACGGTAAATGATGTGTTTCTGTCTCTCCAGACGGTAGCTCAGAACCGACACCGCTGGGCCGACTCACACCCCGTGCCATCCCGGGTCAGGTTGAGCCGTGCATTAATGTTGCTTCCAAATAGTAAGACAAGAATAATATTAATTCTGCCCATCTTATTTTGTAATGAAACAGGAAAGCAGTTTTATAAATTCTTTATTCTCTTTAGAAGTGAAAGGTAATGGAAAAACATTCCAAATGGAAAAATACATGCTTTGATTAAGCTTCAAGCACTAAATGTACTGAAGAAAGTAGAAATTGATTTTAGTTACTTATATAGAATATAATTTCTCTCAATGTGGATTTGTTTTTGTTTAGAATGAGGGGCTGCATTAGAATAATGGAAACTGAAGTGGGAAAGGATGATAGTACTGACACAAGAAATATTAATGGAAAACTAGACTGACAGTGTGAGGCAAGATAAGGAAGAATCAAAATGCCCTGGTCCCGTCCCTTCCCTTCGCTTCCCTTCCCTTCGCTTCCCTTCCCTTCGCTTCCCTTCCCTTTGCTTACCTTCCCTTTGCTTCCCTTCCCTTCCCGTCCCTTCCCTTCCCTTCCCTTTGCTTCCCGTCCCTTCCCTTCCCTTCCCTTTGCTTCCCGTCCCTTCCCTTCCCTTCCCTTCCCTTCCCTTCCCTTCCCTTCCCTTCCCTTCCCTTCCCTTCCCTTCCCTTCCCTTCCCTTCCCTTCGCTTCCCTTCCCTTCGCTTCCCTTCCCTTTGCTTACCTTCCCTTTGCTTCCCTTCCTTCTTTCTTCCTTTCTCCACTCCTTCCTTCTTTTTTTCCCTCCTTCCTTCCTCCCTTCCCCTTCCTTCCTCTTTCCCTTTCTTCCTTCTTTTCTTCCCTCCTTCCTCCTTCTTTCCTTTCTTCCCTCTCTTTCCTTCCTTCCTTCCTTCCCTCCTTTC
>CAUYRH010034073.1:0-11737 GCA_963574655.1 Perodicticus potto | reverse complement strand
GGTAGATATTCCTTTAAGGAATTTTGCTTGACCCGTCTGAGGTTTTTATTTTTCTTAAATGTAAATTCTTTTTTTTTTGAGACAGAGCCTCAAGCTGTCACCCTGGATAGAGTGCCATGGCATCACAGCTCACAGCAACCTGGGCTCAAGTGAGTCTCTTGCCTCCACCTCCCAAGTAGCTGGGACTATGGCGCCCACCACACCTGGCCATTTTTTGGTTGCAGCCATCGTTGTTTGGCGGGCCCAGGCTGGATTCGAACCCGCCAGCTCAGGTGTACGTGGCTGGTGCCTTAGCCAGTTGAGCCACAGGCACTGAGCCTACTGCTTGAAATTCTAATTCCATCTTTTCCTCCATTGTGCTGATCTTAGTTGCTATCCAGACTCTGAATTCAACTTCTGACATCTCAGCCATTTGCTTTGCAATGGATCTTGTGCTTCATCTACCTTGTCATTCCTTGGGGGAGATCTACTCTGGTTATTCATATTGCCAGAGTTTTTCTGTTGATTCTGCCTCATGATTATTTTTCACTGTTGCCTATGGCCATCCTCAGAGTTGGGTAGGTGTCTCTCCCAGATCAGACCCCAGTCTCTACCACTTTTGCCTTCCTCAGGGTGTCCAGAAGCCTCACGCTGTCTCCCTGTGTCCCCAAGGGGTAGTTTCTGGGCAGATCCCACCTGCCAGAGATGCCTGAAGTCCTCTTTCCCTAGTCTCACCGTGCCCAGCCGCAAGGAAGCTGTTACTCAGCTTCCATCTTGCTCCACCCTCCCATGTACTCATCTTTTAAGTACTCCCCTTGGGAATCTATGCACTGATGCCAATGTCTAAGTCCACCCTTCAAAGCAATTTTGGAATTCTTTTTACTGTAATGAATATCAGAGCTATCATCATACAATATTCAAAAATATGCAACACTAATGATCAGCACTCAGCAGGACACCACCACACATCAACAAGAACACAATTGTGAGACAGTGATACCAAGGTTATGAAACCTTGAGAAGTTGTTTGTATAGTGTTGCCAAAGTAAGCACACTGTGATAAGTTTGTCAACTTTATTGTCAGACTTCATATGATGACAGCCTTGATGCACATTCCAGAAAGAGAATTCTAAAATTGCTTCAAAGGGTGGAATACAGGCGTCAGTGCATAGCCTCAGTACTTTGAAGGTGACTATGGTCATATTCAGCAATGAGGTATGTAGCACTTTTTCTAGGATAAGTTTGCAAACTAAATCAATAGACCTCAAATATATGTGTTCAATATACATATATGAAGAGGATGTATACATAAAAATGCATATAAGTTAAAGCATAAAGTATAAATGTGTATATATATACACACATACAAAAAGTATATATGCTTAAATATATGTAGGTTTAATGTTTCTTATCTGAAATGCTTGGGACCAGAACTATTTTGAATTTTGGATTTTTTTATATTTGGCATATTCAGCCTGTTTGTATGGATTTTTGTATATATGCAAAAAGTTTACACATATATACAAACATCTATATCTGTCTATCCAATTAGGGAAACTTCAACACTGATTCAAAGAGTTATTGTTAATTATTCTGTCTTTGTCTGTTTTTTATAAGAATTGTACCATGGTTATGAGAAAGAAAAAAATGATAATTTTTCCAAATATATTTAAATAGAATGACATGACATCTGGGATTTTAAAATAATCAAAAAGTGAAACAAAAGTAGGGAAACTTGACTTACTGAAGATGAACTCTTAATACAATGTTATGATAATTAATCATTAATTTAAAGATAATGAATGTACCAACAGAATAGAATAAAGAGCTCAGAAATAGAGTGATTCCTGCATGAACACTTGTTTGACAACAAGAGTATTATTCTAAGCCTAGAAACATACAGAAAGATCAACTCCAGGTGGACTACAAACATAACTGTGAAAGCCAAAGCAATGAATTGTCACAAGACAATAGAATATTTTTATGACTTCTATAGTAGGGGAAATTCTTTAGCAAGACATAAAAGACACTAATTACAAAGGAAGAGATTTATAAACTGACTATGTTATAATTAAGAATTTCTATTCTGAGAGGCTCAGTTAGAAGCATGACAGTTAAAAGAAATTTAAGACATATTTAATTGATAAAGAACTCACATCCACAATATATAAAAAAAATTGGAAAGGAGTAAGATAAACAAATTTTTAAAAATTGGAAGAAATTTAACAGATCCTTCCCAAATTTAAATATCTAAAATAGGCAATAAATACATGAAAGATGCTCAGCCTTAATAACCAGTGGAAAGCAAAATTAAGATCTCAACATGATAGCACAACATACCTACCAAGTTGGTGAAAGGGAAAAAAGAAAAAAATAAAAAACTGACATCCCAAATGTGATGAGAATATGAAACAACAAGAACATCCACATACTACTTTAAGGAAGGGAAACTGGTACTTTGAAAACAATTTAATGTACTATAGCTTGTAATGACCCAGCCCTTTAAATTGCCCAAAGATTTATCTGTAGTCAACAAACTATATAAAATGTTATATATCAAAATAGTGAAATATCAATAAGAATGAAAGAATCATAGCTAACTGTAATTGAGTAAATATCAAAAATATGATTTTGAGCAATTTCTATTTTGAATTTCAATATATTTTAACAGTCAAAACCAGGAAAAATAAAACATTATTTAAGGAAGCATAATTGTGTAGACTTCTTTTTGATAGGCAAAGAGCATAAAGAGCATAAAATCAAGATACAGGGTATCATAGGTGAGAGGGAAAGCTTATAAACTAAAGGTACATAGAGGATTCTGGACCACAGGAAATATTTTTTGTTTAATTTTTTAAATTTCAAATTAATATGAGAGTACAAATGTTTGGTTTACATTATTTTCAATTCTAAGGTAAAATTCAAGTTGTAGTTGAGCCCTCCACCCCTCCAAGCCTTCAGGGATCTTGCTGAACACCTTCACATTGTCCACGTTAGGTGGGATCCTGCCCTCCTTCCTCCCACCAATCATCCTCATTCTTCACCCCTGCCCCTCTCCCTCTTTCCCCTTGCTAGACTATATTTGTGTTTTATCTTACTTAAAGGAACGTGGTTGTTTACATATTGATTTCACATTAGTATTGAGTACATCAGATATTTTTCTTATCCTAGAGGATGTTTAGAGGGATGGTTAATGTTTACTTTACAATAATTATAAATTTATTTGTATACCTTCATATATATGTGCTTTATTTTATAATCATAAAGTGAAAAAATGAGAATGCATGAAAGGAACTGAAGACAGAATGTAAGGGGATTTTCTGTAAAGGAGAATGGAGAAACAAGACACTAACTGGTTAAGTAAATGGGGCTTAAAAAGAGATATTTTAGGATGTGAGAGGTTATATCTTGCTTTACATTGATGAGATGTATTCAGCAGACTATTCTCCTTCACAAATGTATAGGCAGGGAGGTACATCTCTTTTATGTATTCTCCACCAGGTTGCATGAATATGGAAATGATATGGCACTCTGAAGTTGGTGTTAACATAGTCTTCAAAAACACTATAACATTTTAGATAGATATGGTATTTGGATATAAATCATCACTAATATTTTCTTTTTTTCATATTTCCTCTCCTGAGTATGGGTAATCCAGAAGTGTAGACATTTGATGGTTTATAAATCAATATATATAAAATTCTATAGTTTAGCTTGATGAGTCACTTAGCTGAGTAGATGAAGTAGGGCAATGAGATGCAGGAAATTCATTTCCACAGTAGGAAATGTAACCCCTTTGCCCATTAATGGACCCTCCAAGAAGAGTGAGAGCTCTACATGACTTGTTTTTATTTCTATTAGCACGAGACCTAGTAACACCTTTCAAAATGAGAAGAAAAATAAATGATTCCCATACGAAAGCAACATTTTTGAAAACAGAAATGTGAGGCTTTCTTTTTTATTCCTATTCTCCTAGTGATGGATAGAGTACATGCTGTTCTTTCATTCTGCTACAGCACTTCATCCCACACAGATTTTATGGGCTTATGATTCTCTTTTCGCTGACACCACCATAACCTCTTCCCCTACTGTTTTCTCTTTCTTGAACATTCTTCATTCAAGTAGTCCAAATTACTTTATTGGTGTGAGCACGTCCTGTCCTCCCTTCACTGCCTTTACTTTATATGCATTCAGTCCTCTGACAGTCCTTAATATGTATTGGGTAATACTTGAACAAGTGCAAAATTACTAACATCTCCTCAGAATTTTTATAATCTGAACCTAAATATGCATCTGTAATTGGCCTTTTTAAAGTCTGTTCACGAGGGTCTCCTGGTCTCAAAGTGTTCAACTCTCATGTTAACCTCTGTGTTTTATAATGCTATTTTCTGTATATTAATGTATTCCCCCAATTAATACTTAGAGCGATACTACATTCTATTTTTCCCCTCCAATCCATCCATGGCCCTATTTCCTTGTGTTGCTTAGAAGGGTTCTTCCAAGATGCACAACAATGGGATGGCTTTTCTTTGCAAAGAATCTTCATTAAAATAAAAAAAAATTGACTTGGCTTTGATGACCACCTAGGATAGGAAATATTTATCACAGTAGCCCATCATAATCTTAATTACATGAGGAATTTAAATTCATGAAATATCAGGCTATTAAAATTTTTTACAGGAACTTTATATTTGCTAAAAATGAAAGAATTAAAAAGACATTGAGAATATGAGCTGACTCCTACAAAGAGCTGAAAGCATTTCCAATACTCTTGAGTATCACATATTTGATTGTACTTTGGCAGCTGTGTGTCATTAGCCAGAATGTAAACAAAGGAAAACTTGATATGATAAAGAGAACAGTAATGATCAATTGATTAAAATACCAACAGTTCTTTTCCTGAAAAGAGACAGGGACTAACAACAGGTGATAATATTACCTGATGGTTACCAGAGAAAAGATCATATTAGTTCTCTCTATATTAATATTGCCTCTTTTTTAAATAAAACATCTTCAAACAAACACAAATGAGAAAAAAGAGATTTTTAAAAAGGATTTTCTCCCTCTACTCTCCTCTTAACTTAAGGAGTTGACTAGTAACAGCTAAGTATTAAAATAAATTCTGATGGGAACAAATTGATCCATTACTGATTGAAACTAAAGTCACGTTCACCACTTCAGCAGATTAAATGACTGTTTATTGAATTTGGGGGCACTTCACATAAGGCATTTGGCCTGAGGTGATCTCAAACAACCTCTGTAGCTGGCTGGCTAGAAAACCAGAATGGGGCTTTTGAGAGGAGGAGGCTATTTTTACCTGATGTTATACACTGGATAAACCAAGAGTGCAATTTTTCATAAGTTTATGCTTCAGAATCAGTAAAATAATTTTAAATCCAGGCCAATCATATCCAACAACTATGACAAGGAGTAATGACATAATCTGCCTTAATCTGTTTTATCTATTAAACTGGAATCTTCCTCAGCCTTGAAGGATCTTTGGCCGGATCACATGAAATGCTATATGTAAAGCTTCTAACACCACGCATGACCCAGTGAGAATATTTGATTTCCATTTTCTTGGGGGTTTTTTGGGTCCCATTTCATAATACAAAATATATATCCTTCTGTTCATGGCCTAAACAGTATCCCTTTTGGTAATAAACATAGTGTTCGCTTCCAATAGTTTGTGCTCTGATCAGTGAGAAACACAAAAGATGGGCTTTCAACATTCAGTCTAAATGTTAGCATCTTGCCTTATGTAGAAAGACTAAAATCAAGTCCAGTTTCTTCTCCCAGCCTCTTTTGGCCTCTATGATATCATAGGGATTGCTATCTGATATTTAAGAAGCAGAGTAACAAATCCAAATGCTCCCCCACAATAGACTTGATGCTACTTCTAATTATCTCTATGCCCCAAAGGAAAAAGTTATTTTCTCCCTAAGTCTGCCCTATGATTTCATTGGCAATTATTCCCCATTATGCAAGGAGCTTGATCAGCTTCCTGTGGCCAATCCAGTAATTATTGTTATAGATCAATACATTAGGAAATTTTCTTACAAGGAAGAGCCAGATCATGCTTACAATGGCATGATCTTCAGCCTCAATTTAGTGTGGGTGGAATACTTTCCCATGTCCATTGCAATGTGAAAATGCACAGCTGTTGATATGGTCACTACTACTTAAATACAAACTATTAATAAAAAACCACTCAATACATTTATTGGATCCTACTAATGTTTGTAAATCTTCATATACGAAATGAAACTACAAATTCCCAAGTGATTATCTTGTACTTCCCTTCTTCCCATTTCTATTGAGCTGGAAATGGAAACTGTTCCAATAATAATCAGCATCATAAAAGCACAGAGTATATTTCATAGCTACAAATCAAAGTTATCACCCTCTCTTCCTATGTCATTTGACCCAGGCAAATGTAAGTAGGGAATGCTTTGCCAAGTCTTCTTCATTTTAAATTTCCTACTTCAGGATGGATTCTACCATTTGTTCTTCTTCCTACTTAAACTCTCTTGAGATGGGTCTCTTTGCGAAGCAAATTGCTCTGTGCCTGCTAGAAATAAATAGTTTTAATTTTGCCTCTTAATCTTCATTTTAACTTTCATCTTGAATTTCCCATTTTCAAGTATCTGACTAAATTGATTTGATGCTTAATGCTTGCCAAATAAATAATGAGGCTCTGAATGAGTCCATATGTAATAAGGCAAGGATTTCATTACTCCTAACATCGCTATAATCAGGCAATGATTAAATTATTTCTAACATTCTTAATACCAACGTGAAAATATGCTAAAGACCCAGAACAATTTAAGCCTTCCCGATGTGTTTTGTATCAAGCATTTCTATATCCAGCAGTTTATCACAATGTTGCAGGAATTGGCCTGTAAGGGTTTATGCTAATGACAATGGAAAAAACTCATCCACAGGTGTCCCCTTTTATCTTAGACACATCTTTAAAATCATTTATAAGTTCCACAGTAACAACCCTAAGGCCCACCAGCAGGAATGCTGATTAACACTTACTGGGGAAAGGAAGACTTAAATAATCAAACAATTTGCAAATTTTAGAAACCTAGACAGATGTTCAAGTCATGGTTATTTTGTGAGGGTGGGCGGTGCTCTGAACTGAAGGAGCATCTGCCTACTCTTTTTCATTCGGGATAGAGAGAAACTCAGCCATGTTGTCTAATCAAGGGTACTCAGATCTCTCTCCAGCCTAATTGACATTGTTTCTAGTTTGCAGAAATCAGAATATACCCATTGCATCCAAGGGAGATGCTTAACACAGATCTCTGAGTTATGTATATACTGCATTTGGATCCTGACAGTAGGAGCACCATCCAAGAAATGATTTGCAGCTTTAATGCATGCCTGCAGGATGGTGATATTGATGAGAAATCTGTATTAGAGCACTGTGAATCATCATTAAAAGGCATTTAAAATTTGCTTGTAAAATACGGCTTTTGTTGTACTCTATGCACTCTCCTGGAAAGATAAAGTAGTGTATTAAAATGATGATGTGGATGTTAATAAATATCAAGTCATGGCTACTCTATTAGATTAGGAACCCCTGCAGTTTACTTTCCAGGTTAGAGGTTCTGTTTTGATTATTGAATTTACAGATGGCATTTTATAATAGTCTAAAGCCAAAATATAATTTTTCTGGCCACTAAGCTAGTCATTGGTTCAGAACTTTAGTTTAAAAGGACAAACATTCCATTATTGTTTATCATTGCTTCTGTTACCTGTAAATTCCATTTGTGGACTTACTATAGGCTACAAGATTGTTGGCTCTGGACAGCAAGTAATTTCAGGTTGTCTGAATTGTTAATATGAAGACTTCCTGAATAGCAAACAATCCTATGTTTTTCAGCACAAAGACAGCCCAGAAATGTGGAGTAGGGGTGAGTTGTAGGACATGATACAAACTGAATATTATTCTGGGGAATAGATGCAGTGCATTGGGATATACTTACTTTTCATTGCAGTCATTGTACATCAAAATAATTTGTATTTAGCGATCAACCTAGCACTTAGCATGTAGCATTTATCTTATTAGAACTACCAATTTAATTATATATGAAAACATTCAAATTAGCAAATACATGAAGGAAAGCTACTTATGCATGGATGAACACAAGCCTATATTACGGTTAATGTATTTACCATTAATACAACCATTATGTAATTTAAGATGGGTTCTACCAAAGTATCTTACTAAGGTAGGTTTGAATACTTTCATTTTTTGGACCAGTTTCTGAGCTTATTTCTATTTTTTTTTTTTACACAACTTACAATATATAGTTCTCCTCACTTAAGGCTGTTTATTAAACATTTTCAACTTCTTCTCTACTGTCTACTTTGAAATTATATCTAGCCAGAATGCTGCCAATTGTCATCAAAATATTATTTTTTTCAAGATCCAATGGTATTTCTAATATTTAAAATGGTCTCAGAGGATGATAGATGTTAATATTCTAATATACTGTGTCTTCAACAAGCAGCAAAGACTAAATCCATGTGCATTAGACACTGGTCACATAATATTTCATACAATATTTCATACTGTGCTTTCTTCACATACTTTCCTTACCCTTACAGAGTACATCCATGCACTCTGCCTATCAATTAGTTACTCTAGTGCTTTTACTTAACATGCTGTTAAAGAATCATTCTCTGACAATGAACTTTATCAAAGCTAAAGTCTTAATATTCCGTCAGAGGTACTCGTATGCATTTCATACTGATGTTTGCATACATCCTCTTTATAAGGGATCTATTATTTATTATCCAAATCTTGAGTATTTACAGGAGTATTTATTCTTTGTAATATCATTCCACAAATAACTAAGATAAGAATTGATCTCCATGAGTCTGTACAGCAGAATAAACTCATGTAATTGAAGCCTTCTTTAGTTCTTGATACTGTGGATTTTCTTATCTTGCTTAGATTGAAGAACATGGTTCTCTTAGCTTTTCTTCTATCTCAGTGGATGCTCCTCTGGGAGCCTCTGCCCTTCCCTTCTAGCTGATGTCCTTGGGATCTGCTCCTGGTCCCTCTCTTCTTACTCTGCATTATCTCCTTACCCATGGGGATAATTGCTGATTCTCTGTTGGAGCTCTCTTTTCCTGACATTAGACTGAAGATTTTCTTTTTTTTTTTGATTCATGGTAGTTGTATTTTGCTGCACTTGAAGATCTCTATGGTTCTTGAATTCAACAAATCCCTGACTAAACTCTCTCTCTTCTCCCTAAATATTTCCTTCTTCATCCCTTATTTTGAAGCAACCTTGTCATCTGTAATCCCCCCAAATGCCCAAACCTGTCCTGGGACAATCCCCCATTACATGGAGTAAGCCCAGATTTCTTCATCTCTTGCTTGCACACATACATCAGTTCGATAACTGATTTTTTTTTGAGCTTTATTCTTGACATTTCCTTAGCTAACGGTCATTTTCTTAGCTATCTAAAATGAAATTTTTCAGGCCTTATTTTTGACTGTTTGTGATTCATGATAGTATTGACCTTTTTTTTATTACTCTTTCGGTGGTTAATATAACAGTTTCTTTTGGTTTTCTTCCTGCCTCCCTGCCTGCTCCTGCCAAGTCATTATATGGCTCTCCACTTTCCACTTCCATGAATGATGGTATTTCCCAAGTTCCACCTTCATCCCTATTTTCCTTTAATTCTATTTCCTCAGCCTACCACAATCTCCAACATTCCAAAGTCTCCCGTGACTCCCACTTTGAAATATAAATCCCAAATTTATATTTCCTTTGAAGGAGTATCACCTCCTTCCTACGTATCTATCTTGTTTAAATACTCCATAGGAATGTTTCTTCCAATTTAGCATGTTTAAAACTGAATTTATCATTTTCTTCCAAAGTACAACTATTCCTTCTGAATTCCTCATCAAAATAGAGTCAGTCATTGGGCTACCGAGCCAGAAAACTTGATGTTCTATTTAACTTCTCCTCATCCTTTACTTCTCACATTACCAAGTACAACCAATTCTACCTCCCAGCATCTCTCCAAACTATTCCCACAACCACTATCTTATTTAAGATACTCATTTTTTTTTTTTGCCAGAATGATTGCAGCACATTATATCTGATTTCCTCATCTCCAGCTTTACCCCTCAAGCCCTTCTCTACGTGTAGCCAGAGTGGTCTTTCTAAGGTACAAATAAGATTATGTTACTTCTCTGCACAAACCCTTTTGAGATACCATTGCCTTCAGAATAAAATTAGAACTCCAAAACATGGGTCAGTGATTTCATCTCTTTCTCTCTCTCTTAAGTCTAGTCTCTTACCATTTCCAACTTTTCACTGTAAGCATTAGCATACTGAACTCTTTTTGGTGATTTGCATTCTATATGTTCTCTCTTGCCTTGGTAAAACAAGTTTTTATTTACTACTTTCTCTACCTAGTACATTTTTCTACTGCCTACACTTCCTTGACATTTTATTGTGCTGATCCTTTAAGACTTAGTTTAGAAAACACGTTTTCTGGAGCTCTTTCCTTGACCTTGCCAAGACTTGGTTGGTGCCTTTTTTTTTTTTTTTATTAAATCATAGCTGTGCACATAAATGCATGCTGGAACATATTCTTCTTACCCTTTTTTATGCTTCTCAGAAAGCACCTTCTATTTTCCTCTGTAGCACACTGGACGTCTCCTGGCATGGTAGTGTACTCACCTACCTGCTCCTCCACTTGACTAAGGGCTCTACTTTTCATCAAGCAAAACAGCCGTGCAAACAGACAGACCTTCAATAGGTGCTTGTGGAAAATGTGAGGTGAGATAAGGAATGTTATTTTAACAATTTCCAATTATTTAAAACTTTACAATTGCTCCCTATCATCTTTGAGAAAGGAAACAAAGTCATTAGCTCTATGTTGGCTATTGTCAATCTCTACTCCTGCCACTCTTCCATGGGGGCCCAGTTTTTGAACATAAAGCAAACATATAATTCTCCCATCATGCTGGGCCCTCTTATCTCTCCTTTATTTCTACTTGCCTTTTACATATGATTTCTGATTCACCTTAAAGGCTACTTCCTCTGCTTTTGCAAGGTGAAGTTAATTGCCTGTTTCTTAGTATTTCCCCTAGTACTCAGCATAGACTCTTATTATAAGCTTTATTTTATTTTTAATAATTGGTTTATAAGTCTACATACCACTACACCAGGAATTTGGGGGACAAAGCACAGAACATAGACCCCTGAAGATGATGAGTATTTAATAAATGCTTTTTGGGTAAGTGAATAAGGAGGGCAACATTTTGCTAAGAGAACCAGCTCTTCAATCTAAGTCTAATCTCAAATCATAGATCTTATCTTTAAGATGTAAAGTAAAAAGGATGTCTGAGAAGATGTCTTTAAAAGTAATGGTATATCTCTTATAGAGGAAGGAAACTTTCTGAAACTAGATACTACTTTTTTTTTTATTAAATACATGTATTTTATTATTCTTCATTACATTATTTCCCCCCCAACCCCTCTGTGGTAAGACAGAATTGATTTACAGAAAAGAATACAGAAAACACTGTAGAGGGAGAGATTTCAAGTGGGGAGAGAGAAGCTCTCTCCGTTCCTCTCCTGGTCTTTCCCCGTCTCCTCCTCTAGGCCTCTAGCCTCAGGGTATATATAGGTGTATGGGTTCCTTGGCCAGGAAACAAATGAATACAGTCCCTTCTGCCGGGGGCAAGGTGAATGAGTGTATCAATGAATGGACACAGTCC
>CAUYRH010034072.1:0-15812 GCA_963574655.1 Perodicticus potto | reverse complement strand
CCCTACTCCTTTGAGCCACAGGTGCCGCCCCACCTTTTGTCTAGAATGGCTTTTTATGTCGTGCTATAGGAAAACTTACAGTCACTTCATTTGAACCACCTCCACGGACCAGTCCTGAATCTTCCAAACCTCATTAAAAATAATTTTCTCAGCACACAATGTACACTCGCTATTTGTTCTCTTCCTTTATACTCCCACTGGACTATGAAGTTCGGTTTTCAAAAGCATGGGCCCTGGGTGTTATGTTTGTATTCTGAAGGCTTAATTTGCAGGTTTATAACAAGTGGTACACTTGATAGTTTAAAATGAATTTTTGAAGGAAGAAGTTTACGTGAATTTGTCAATTGTGGGCATTAGCAGCTTGACAGAAAGAATAAAACAGGGTTGGGTTATCTTAGTATTTACATATAGCAATACCTGAAGGAATTCTTAACTTTGAGATTTATAGATATAATAAAGATAATTATTGATGTCTGATTATTAATGTGAGCACAAGTATAAAAGTATAAACTATGCTTTATAACACATTACTAAGACAGAAAGTCATTTATACAGGGACTATGAAATAACTTTTATCTCTTCCTCCCCAAAGATTTAACTAGATAAAATAAATAAATAAACAATTTCTTTTCTTTTCTTTTCTTTTTTTTTTTTTTTGAGATAGAGATAGTGTCTCACTCTGTAGCCCTAGGTAGAGTCCTGTGGTGTCATAGCTCACAGCAACCTCAAACTCTTGGGGTTGAGCAATCCTTTTGCCTCAGCTTCCTGAGTAGCTGGGTCTACAGGTGTGTACCACTACGCCTTACTAGTTTTTCTATTTTTAATAGAGATAGTGTCTCACTCTTGCTCAGGCTGGTCTAGAACTCCTGAGCTCAGGAAATCCACCTGCTTCAGTACTCCAGTGTCTGTGTAGGATCACAGGCATGAGCCACTGCACCCGACGAGTAAATTCTAATTGTAATTGGGTTTTCAGCTGTGTGAATTCCAAGTATAAAGTCAATCTTTGGTCATACTTAGAGGGTGTATATTCTCATATTCCTGTACCTTGACAGGAAGTTGACTTCATTTTACTCTGCTTTCTCTGTCATTATGCATCCTAATGAACACATTTTCTGATCTCATTTTAAACCAAAAATAGTCTGTTTGTAATCTGTGCCAGGAAAGTGTTCCGAGACAAATCAACTCCAGAGTAGGTTGAAGACAATGAAAGCTGAGAAATGCCTGATCTTGTTTCATCATGTCCATAAGAAGTGACCTACCGTAAGTTTATAGACAGGATTGGCCGATAGAAGGGTGAAAGAGGACTGAAATTTGTCAGACGGGTATGTCAGGTTGAAAGAGTGAGTTTCCTGACATGCAAAAAATAAGCCACTGCTTCCTTCACTGATGTGTTCACTAAGAACTTGCATCAGTTTCAGTCATGACGTCCCGTTTAAGCTTCTGCCCTGTTTGAGGTTACTCTTTCTTGCTCAGCTGGTGAGCTAACAGTTTTCTAAGGCTCTCGGCACATCTGTGGCACATTTCCTAGATCAATAATTTAGAAACTTCAAACTTTCTGGGGTCTTTAGTTCAATTTTGGTATAGAAAGAGCCACTATGGAGCAAAAAAGACTTCGTTCTCAGCGCTGCCACTTTATTTTAATGAGAGACCCGGGTTGATTGTGTAGGAAGCCCATGACAGAATGTTATAGTATTGAGATACTCGGTTGATACATCAGACATTTCTCTTATGTGTGGTTCCCGTTAGTACACACTTTTGCAGTCATAGAGAAATCTCTCTCCAAGTACCATTCAGATTGCTATGACACACATCACATCTTTAACTCATTTTTTTCTCATATACTTAATTTTCTCCTTTAAATTTTAATCAAGCAACCTTGGTGCATATAAATTAAAACTGAACCCAAATGCAGGAATCCCTGAACAAGACTTTATTCCTCTTAATTAATGTCTTGTTATTTATTTTCTTAAGTAATACTTAGGATTAAAAATAGGATGATAAATCATAAACAAGTAGCAGGCATTCTAAAACAGAAAACCCTATTTTAAATCTAACGAGACAATTTATATCCATGAAGCAAACTTAACATTTTTTTTGAAGAAATAAAGCAATGTAAAATAAAAATGATTCCAATGTGCATATGTTCAAAACATGAATATTTTTCTCCCAACGAATGAATAACCTCTAAATAGTGTAAAGAATATGGTTTCTTTCCACCTTCTATAAATACCAGGAGGCCAGGCACGGTAGCTCACGCCTGTAATCTTAGCTCTCTGGGAGGCTGAGACTGGGGGATCTGCTGATCTCAGGCATTTAAGGCCATACTGAGCAAGAATGAGACCCCATTCACTACTGAAAATAGAAACTAACTGTGCATTATGGCAGGTGCCTGTAATCTCAACTGTTTGGGAGGCTGAGGCAGGAAGGAATGCGTGAGCCCGGGAGTTTGAGGTTGCCATGGCACTTTACCCAGGGTGACTGAGTGAGAGTCTGTCTCAAACAAACAAACAAACAGGAAAATGTCTGGATAAAGGAATAGCCATTATTTTATTTGAATATTGAGAGAGGGACAGGAGTGTACTTTGTTGTTTAGAGACAGTCATGTACATACTTTATCATTTGCTATGCTCTTAATGATCTTTCATGAACTACAAAATTTGTTCACACACATTGGCAAGATTCTAAACTCTGAAACAGCAACAATTCTAGGGGCTCAGCCTTGCCCTAATCAACTGCTCTGTACGGATTTTAATGCTGGATTGTAACCTGGTTTTAATACAGTTAAACTCTGGAGGGCACCATTTCTCAGAGGTTTACTTCAAAATGGTCTGAGGCAGAATCAACTAAAATGCAGTTTTCCAAGCCCTACTGTAGAATGCCCCCTAAACCAAAATTTCTTGGAACAGTGCAATGGATAAGAAATATGTATTTTAAAGTAGCTCTTCAAAACAAGTTCTTCACATTCAAGATTGAGAAACCTCGTTTAGAATTCTGTTATGTCAGGTGAGTAATGCAAGTTATTTGGAATTTTTCTCATAAGCCCTCATTGCCTCTGACCTAATCTGTCACAAAATTAGACTGACTGCAGCACTTTACAGTCACTGACACTCTTTATCATCAACACCAACAGCATTCTGTAGCCCAGATGCTTCTCATTTTCTAAGTGACTACACCTACACTGTCTAACACAGGGGTCACTAGCCACGTGTGCCTATGGAGTACTTGAAATGTGGCTAATCTAACTGAGACATCCAATTTGTCATTTTATTTTAATTAATTTAGTTATAATCTTATTAATGAAGGCTCACTTCATATTTGGGGAGTTTAAGTACATGTAAATCAATATGGAATCATGAATCTAATTTTTAATTAACAACTTTTTTTAAGCTCAGTACAAATCAAGTATTTATGAGGAAAAATGAGCATCCACATTGAGACGTTCTGTTAAGTTAAAACATAGCACCATTCTGCGATTTATGTACAGGATCTAAAAAAGTTGAACTTATAGAATTAGAGAGTAGAGGGATACTAAGCAATAGTAGGGGGTAAGAGAGGGTGGTTCATAGGTACAAATGTATAGTTAGAACTAATTTTTGATGTCTAATAGCAGAGTAAGGTGACTATAGTAAACAACCATGTGCTGTATACTTAAAATAGCTAGAAGAGAGTGCTTAATGTTCCCAACATATAGAAATGACAAATACTCAAGGTGATGAATGCCCTGAACCTACTGCCTTGATCCTATACATTACACGTAGTATGCATGTAACAGACTGTCACATGCACCCCATAAATTTGTACAAATGTTACGTACCAATAAAAAAAGCAGCAGATCTTAGAAGAGTTACCATTTTAAAAAGGAATAGAAAATTGATTAATAATTTTATATTGCTTAATGCCAAAATAATAATTTATCTACTGGGTTAAGATGTATATATTAACTCAACGTTATCTGCTTATTTTTTGTTTTTAATGTGGCTCCATGGAAAAATTTCAAATCACATGCATGGCTTTCATTGCATTTCTGTTGGAGAGCACTGTCCCAGATTAAAGTGAAGAAGTAGAAGATCAGTTAATTGTGAGCAGGACCATCTTTACCTTAGGGAAGAGGCGTGCTTTTGGGGAAGTCTAGAAGGTATGAAGTAATAACAAGGAGAGACAGAGAGCAGCAGGGAGTTAGTAGACAGGAAACATAAAATTACAGTTTTTCACCTACTTCACCTTGGAACTTAGAAGCAAACACGAATGCCAGTATGTTTTGTTTTGTTACCAATCTCTTAAGAATATTTGTTCAGGATGGAGAGTCTTCTCCCCCACCAAAGGCTGACACCCAGGAAAAAGAGAGAATTAAGATGTGCAACCAAAACATTTATACTCCCATAATATTCTGAAATTTAAAAAAGTGTAAAATGGGAATGACTTTGTTTATAGAATAAGATACATGCAATGCTTCAAATCAATCAATTTCATAACTAACACTGGCATTACAAATTTTGCTCCAGAAGTAGCCTTATAATGATCCTTCAATTTCGTACAATAATCATCTAAGGCAGACTGAGAGAGGTTAAAAAATTGAGAGGTGGCCAATGAAACAGTATATCCAGTAAACCAATCTCAATTTGTGTTAAAATCAGGAGAATTGCCCTTTCTCTTCTTCAGACCCTACTCCTTCTTTCCCCCCCTTTTCCTACTATCTCCATCTCTTCCTTTCCCTTCCTGAACAATCCTATATTAAGCCATTAGGTAGGGCCAAGCAAGGTACCAGTCTACACTAAGGAAGAAAAGAGCCGCGGTGACCAAAGCAAGGTGTTAGAGGCTGGGGGATGTGAGAAATGTTTTCATAGTGAGAACTGGAAGCCAAGCCACATAGGTAAAGCAGTGCAGTCTGGGATATTGAGCCCAAATGAGGCAAGGCTTATAGCTTCTCAGGGGTGAAGCACACAGCCCTTTGCAGGGTACTAGAGCCTCCATTGGTGGGAAGGTTTTCTGTGCTATGAAGGTTTAGGGCACAGGTGTAGGAAGCCTGGGCAGAGTAAGAAGGGACTACACGGCAGGTGTTAAAGCTGAAGTAAGGGGAAGAGAACACACACCCAGGAGAATGAGTGCTGTGACTACAGGTACATTAGTTAAATAAGCATGTTCAGGGTAACACAAGCTAGTATCAGAGAACAGAGTGACAAGTATGGAAGAGAGAAAAGGGAAGAAAGAGAATGTTGTTTGATTGAATTTGAGAGTATTAATAGAAACTCATAGTTACACGTATACCTGCCTCTGAGATTTTACCTGGTATTTACCTAGGAGACTAGTGATTCTTTGAAAAATGACTGAATCCAGGGATAGGACAATCGAACTGGTTGATAAACCTGGAACTGCTTATGACAAAAAAGTAAGAAATGGTCAAAGAATAATGTGTGAAGGACCAAAAGCCTTCCTGCTCTGAGACCATTTGAGCACAAAAATTAACCTGATAGGAATGGATTATTTTCCACTGGAAAAAAAAATAAAAGAAGGGAAACCAATAGCTCCATTAATAACAAAAAGGAATAAATTAAAAGTTTGACAAGGAACAGAATATTATATACTTTCAAAACACCTCCACACCAAATACTTACAAGTGACAAAGATTTTTATTTTTAAGGCAGTAATCCGTATCAAGATATCAAACATCGTTTGTAATGGGACGATTTGAAATCATGTGCCCTGTTAAGATACAATGAGGAAAACACAGTATTTCTTCCATATCTAGCCAAAAATATAATATCTGAAACTACTTAGAAGGAAATATCAGAAGAACCCAATAGAATAGCATTGGGTATTCTCCCTTCAGAAGTATCATTTTTGTGAAAATTAAGGACAGACCAGGGAACTGTTTCATATTAAGAATGGCTAAGGAGACATGACAAGTAAGGTGAAGCAAGATTCTGAAATGTGTCGGGGGGTCTTTAAAGGACGTTTTTGACCCTGTTCATTTTAGCTGGGGTCAGAGATCTAGTTTGGTAATCACTCAGTGCTAATCTTCTAATTGCAGTGGTTTATTGTTAGATAAAAAGTTCAAAATACTAAAGCATTTGGAAATAATGTAGCATCATGTTCTCAACTTACTGAAAAGTAATTCATGTCACAATAGGGTATTTTTACTATTCTTTTTAGGCATCATTGAGTTCCCAAAACAAATTAAATAAAAAATCAGGAGAAATAAAGGTATCTTTTTTTGTAAATATATGATTCATTAAATGAATATCATCAAATCTTAATTCTATCTATTGAATCCTCTCCCCTCCCCCAATAACATGTTATACGGAATCCTTGGACATAAAGCAAATAAAGGGGAAGCTTCACGGCTCCTTCTCCCTCCCTGCAAGGTGCTTGTGAGTCCGTTCTTTCTGGGACATAGGAAACAAAAGAACACATGATACAGTGGATCAAATGGGTAATATTGAACATAATTATTAGGGCAATAAATAAATCGGGGAAGAGAGACGGGGGTACACATCATACATACAGAGTGTAAGAATTATAGGCAGACACGGTGTAAGAATCAGACACTTCTTTTCTACTTTCCTAAGTTGTTTTGCTTTTCTCAAGTAAATCAGCACCAAGATCATCAGCTGAGAGAGTGAAAGGGTGAGGGGTTTTGGAAATTGGAAAAGAAAGGAGGTAAGGTGTTTATATAGGAAAAAAGGAGAGAGAAGGTTTATATATATAGAATATATAAATATATAAAGATTATATAAATAGGTGATATATAACATATATGAGGGGCTCACCTGAGGGTTCACACCATATATTTAAAGTGAGATCAGCACATTTTTTATTTCAGTTATGTTTATCTGCACAGGTGCAGGCTAAAAGAGAAAACCAGTTTGATTTAACTTGAATTATGGTTTTTCCAGACGTACATGAATAATCAAAAAAGGAGATGAGAATTGAGAATGTTTTGAAGGGAGTTATGACGGTTGACTGAGAGACTATGAGCTGTTGTAGGTTATAAACATGATGAACTGGGCTGGGAAAGAGCGTGCTTCTCTTCCTGATTCCAACACATAGGGACAGGAGTCCTGAAATTCTTCATTTCCTCATTGGAGAAAAGCGCAGTCTTGCGTTTGGTAGCAGATGGAGTTGCTATACTCTCCCCTTACTACTCTCCTTTATTCTGTCTTTATCCCTAATGCCACTACCTTATTGAAAAATTCTCTTTCTGTGGGTCTGTCTCCCAAATGACATTGACATTGAAAGATGAAGGCCGCTCTCTGCCTCTCTCTGTGTCTCTCTCCGTCCCTCTCTTTCACTCTATTTACTCTCTTTCAGTGTCTAGAACAGAGCCTGCTGCATAATAATGTATCCATCCTACAGGAAATAATTTATTTTGAGGAACAAAATAACCATCTTGTGGCAAAATAGGATACTTTCACTGTGTACTTTAAAAGTGACCTTGTGCCTCGTTGCCCGTAGCACAGTGGTTACGGCGCCAGCCTCATACACTGAGGATGGCAGGTTTGAAACTGGCCCAGGCCAGCTAAAACAACAATGACAACTTCAACAAAAACTAGCTGGGCGTTGTGGCGGGCACCTCTAGATCCAGCTATTTGGGAGGCTGAGGCAAGAGAATCACTTAAGCCCAAGAGTTTGACGTTGCTATGAGCTGTGACACTACGGCAATCTACCGAGGGTGACATAGTGAGACTCTGTATCTAAAAAAATAAAAGTGATCTTGTATCTTAGAACTCATTGACATAATAGGACTATTATTCTTGTACTCTAGACAAGATTAAGTAAAACATAGGATCTTGCTGAAGGGTACGCAATTTTTATATCTCTGCTTTCATCTCTGTCTATATAATTTAAAGGTTTGGTTTCATTTAATTGCACTTTTGTTTGTATGTCTAAAGGGAAAATTTTATTTGCAAAAGAGAGACAGGCATTTATTTCCAAGATCTGGGCAACTTTTTGAGAACCTGAATATAGAAAGTAACACAAGGCTACACATCTATTTTTGTTCGTTTTCTTTTCTTTTTTCTTTTCTTTTTTTTTTTTTTTTGAGACAGAGTCCCATTCTATGGGCCCAGGTAGAGTGCAGTGGCATCACCATAAATGACAGCAACCTCAAATTCTTGGGCTCAAGAGATCCTCCTGCCTCAGCCTCAGCCTCAGCCTCCCAAGTAGCTCGGCCTCAGCTTCCCAAGTAGCTCGGACAACAGGCACCCGCCACAATGCATGGCTAATTTTTTTATTTTTAGTAGAGATGGTGTCTTGTTATTACTCAGAGTGATCTCCAACTCCTCAGCTCGAGAAATCCTCTACTTTAGCCTTCTAGAGTGCTAGAAATACAAGCATGAGCCACCATGCCTGACCATGGCTAGACCTCTTGAAAGTGAAAAGCCATGAGGAACACAGGCTAGATTCTCCATCCCTCATGGTCAGAAATCCTTTCTTGTTCATATTTTAATTTTATTCCTCTCTACATATCTTTCAAATGATCTTAGTAGTCCACAATGCTTGCCTTGGCTCCTTACTTCATGAAGTTATTTGTTGTAAAATCCACTGGCTAACTGACACAATCCTTGTGCCCCAAACCTCAAATATATACATGTTACCTACTTATTTTCTTTCTCAATAGTCTTATGTATAGATGGGCTGTTGCTGTGATCAGTTTTCTTTCTTAGTTCATCAATGGTGGTAACAAGACAGGTTAATAATTTCTTGGCCACTGGGAGGGAATCTTGAGCAAGAACCAGCCAGGGCCCAAACTGAGAAGCAGAGCCAGTGAGCAAGAATGTTCTGAAGAAAGGAACTTGGTACAGCAATTAGACTTGATGCAAGTGGGGAAGAAGAAAGATCCAGAAAGAAAAGGGGAAGAATCACAGAAAAGGCAGTGATCCAGAAGAGATTCCAGGAGCATTTCAAGCATTAAATCTACAATAATATCACAGAAATACAAATTCGGGTTCTGGTGGAGAATTTCTATGACCTAGGTGGCTTGGGGTTGGTATTTTCTGCTATTAAATACTCTTTAAGCAACATGTTGCCTTAAATTTGGTGTAGATGTTTGCCTCCTCATAATACAATATTTATTAGCTTTTATGATTTGGTTTGACATTTCTCACGGTGAAGATGTTCATTTCATGAACTCGATGGTAAAAATAATTTAAAAAATTCCTAGTGAGTTCCGTAACATAAGAGTTTTTCTAATTTCACATCCTTGACATTCATTATTTTTGGGTCTAATACCCTCCAGTATTTGTGTTTATATGGCCTGCCATGCCCAGAATTTCTCATATTTCTTAGAAATACTGTGAGATCTTTGTTTGCTTAATCATTTTTGCATACTAAAGGATGTAGAGGTGCTGTTTGATGAGTTTGAGGATATCCATAGTTGGACTTCTGGCACTCTTGTGGAGATGAATATCCCCAGCCATTGTTTGAAAGCCTAGGATCATCATGGAAGAAGAAAATGCTGAACATCAACTGAATTACTTACTCAAAACATGATCTTCAAGAAGTATAAATATGCTAAGATATATTGGAAAGAGATATTACGAAGAATGACAATTTAGCTAGAAATGTTTATGGATGAAATTAAAAACTTTCTGACCAAGAAAACACAGAAGACCAAAAATGGGGAAAAAAGTCAACTAAATTTTACTGCTACTTGTAAAGTTGTAGAGTATTGAGAAAGAAAAACTGTAGAAGTCCTTACCCCATAAGCTTCAAATTTGTCATGCTCAACTTTATTTGACTGAAGAGGGCAGGAGAAAATTAAACTATTTTTTTGGCAGTCTCTGGTAAGAAGAACTATCTCCCTAAATCACATAGTGCAAGGGATTAAATGCTCTGGAATGATCAGGTTTGCTTTCTGGTACTATAATATTTTCTAAAAATTTGTTCTCAGAATAGAGAAGGTTGCTTTCTCATCTTATAGCACAGGTCCCCAAGTTAAGTCCTATAACAGATAGTTTATAGGAAACTCATCTCTTTATTATTTTAAATTTTATTTTATTTGAGTATGGATAGGAGCAGGAAATGTACTACAAGTTCATGCTCATGTTTAGCACTGTGGGTAAACTAGAAATAAAAAAGAGTCACATATGAATGCTGTCTCTGTCTATTCAAGAGATACTTCTGGATATTTGTAATTGAGGCTATGAATATGGAATATGAACACATCTGAGAAAGCATGTTAATTTAAATGCACACAAAAAATCAAACGCTATTTAAAGTTAGCAATATTTATCATACTAAAGGATTTATTAGGGCTGAAAATACATACCTGTAAAATCTATAGAAACCCCAGGTATATGCCTGCTAAGTATAATCTGCAACAAGTATAACTTTGTTGCCAAAAATAAATGATGCTTATATTAGAACATGACACCACCTTACTCTGTAGTATATGCAATTACCTGTCAGCTGTAACAATTCATTGCCCATCCAGTTGTGATTGCCCTAGTCATTCAAAAGGTGTCTCTAGGTCAATCACCCCAAATCATAGGCAATTTTTGAGGACAATCTTCTGCCTCTCAACTCCCATTTTTACTCTTCTACAGTGTCCTTGTTAACTAATATCTCCTATATCCTCACTTGAAAACCAGTCCTCCTCCAGCTCTGATCAATGATAGCTTAAGTATATCAATAAGTGCATTACCTAAATGGAAGCTCATTATCATCTAAAGTTAGTAATCAGAGTACTCCCGGGCATTACTCTACCCCCAGATGGTTAGTTATAACTAAAACTTAACTCAAAACAAACAAACAAAAAAGTAATTCTATATGTCAATTACTACTAAGGGAAACAAAAATTCCATTAATCCCAAACTAAAGGTACCTTCTCAACTCAACTTCTCTTTAATTAGCTTCCAAAAATGTCTATTACTGCACCGTAGCCCTTGACATGATGATTATGATGGAAGAGAGGTAAAAATAAAGAAACAAAACTCTTCTTACTGCCTTATTTTCAAAAATTTATAGGAGCAAATATTAACAAAGGTTCCTTAGAAAAGACCTGATGTAAGTGAGAAGCCCTGACTGTTTAATTTCTATTAGCTTCCCGTAAATCTTCCTCTGATCTCAGTATAGTACCTCAATGGGCATCTGACACATAGAGGTTCCACAAAAATTTGCCGTTATAGGCATGAATTAACACAGTAAAATACAGGAAAAAAGCAACGTAAGATTGGATCTCAGAATCGCTGCTACTTGAATCCATATGACATGTTCCTTTAGGGCTAAGAGGACCTTCTAATCGCCTTTGCCCACCACCACCTTTTGATGTACATCTGGGGACTTTTCCTTCTTTTAATATGAACATCCAGACTCAGAGGGCAGACCTGATAACCTAGAGATACTTGAGCTTCACAGTCATCATCATGGTCAGCCGGCATCTTCACCCCCTCCAGCCTCACATCTCAGCCTATCATAGACAAAATGCTGATGTTACTATCTGGGCAAGTGGATTCCTAATGACAAGTTACCATACCAAAACAGGACATTGGTTTATTTTTGCATGTTAAAAATTCTAATTACAATTTTTTTTGTTTTACTTCCCTCTATGCCCATTTGTGCTCATTATTTAGTTATGATCTAGTAGAGAGTAAAGGTGGTGTTTATTTTTCCCTTCTTTAGATACTTTACTTAAAATAATGGTCTACAGTTCTAGCCAAATTGTTGCAAAAGGCATTAGTTCATTCCTTTTATATGACTGAGTAGAACTCCCTGGTATATGTATGCCACACTTTGTTACTCCACTCATGAATGGATGGGCATCTGAGTTGATTTCACATCTTTGCAATTGTGAATTGTACTGCAATAAACATTTGAGTACAGGTTTTCTTGTTAGTTTGTTTTCTTTGTTTTGAAAAAGTGACTTCTTTTCCTTTGGGTAATACCCAGTATGGTACTGAAGGATGAAATGGTAGGTCTACTTTTAGTTCTTTGAGGAATATCCATATTATATTCCACAGGGGTTGGACTACTTTGCAGTTACAACACAAACTCAGTGGAAAGTAAGCCGAGGGAGGAAGAAGAAAGGAATGGGTGAAAACCTACCTAACAGGTACAGTGAACACTATTTGGATGAAGGGCACACTTATAGCTGTGACTTAAGCATTATGAAAGTGATTGATGTAACCAAAAACACTTGTACTTCCTTAACATTTTGAAATAAAAAAAAACAAAAATCATATAATTTCTATAAATAAAATTTGATTTAATTTACTATAAACAATTTTTCTTAAAATACACATTTTAATAAGAGAAATGAAAATGAATAACTTTTTTGGAATGAATATATTAAGGACACTAGATTAAAGATAAATGTTCATCCTGGGTTGACTGTATTAAATGTTCTAGTCCCACCCACAATGGAGAGGGAAACTGTACGTGATGGAAGGAGCAGAGAAGGAAGCTAAGAACCTTAAATATGACAGAAATGGCAGCTCCTAGTCTCAAAGTACCCTATTAATTCATCACAGAAGGTGCAATGAGATGGGTCCCAGAAAGAAATGCTAAAAGTAACGTTCAGAAGAGAGAGAGTTCACTTACCCTTTTGAAATCAAAGTAAACGTGGTGATTGACACTGCAGCTCCCAGTAAATAAGCTCCACAAATAAGTGAAAGATGACAATGGGAAGGAAGGCCAAGGCCAGAACCCCAAGACTTTAAACAACAGCCTAGAAAAGTTGGTGTGATGGGCAATAGCAGTCACAGAGTTTCTGTGAATCAAGAAGCTCAGTTCTGAGTGAGGGATGTTACAGAGAAAAGGAAACCACAGAGCTGCTTAAAAGAGAGCTGTCCAAGGAAGCCTGGGGCCAAGCAGGAGCAGAGTAAGAGGCAGCAACAAAGTGCAATAGACTTGAGGTTGACTTTTCCCCAGATCAGTGAAGGAGGAGGTGCTTGATGGAAAAGGTTAGTGCTGAAGTTACACGAGGGAAAGGAAAGTCACTTCCATATTCCATTGACCATCATTTGTGTATAACCACCAAAATTTAGCCACAGTTATATTTACATGCACCTAATAGTTTCCGGGAATTTGGCTTGTCTTTGCATGGTAACCGTAGTGCAGGTATGAGCACTATAATTAACAGACATCAAGGCACAATGTAAGAATTAACCTTGGCTCAGTGTGCCAACACAAAGTAAATAGAAGTCAATATTTTCTTCAGAGGAGCATGCATAGTTATATACACGTTTGAATAAAAATGCAATTTTGAATGAAGATCATAGAGATAAGTAATTTTATTCAATGACAGCTGAAGGTCACAGTTAAATTGTAAGAAAGCTTATCTCTTCAAAATCTTCTTGGAAGTTAGCTCTGGGAACTTAGAATTTTCATGGGAAAATTATTTTTCTCATTTTCAGAGAATAGAAAGCAAAGCCAGTAAACATTCAGGCCTTCTGCCAAAGGAAAATTATCTATGCCTAGAATGGACAAATTCCCGGCACAGGAAGACTTTTTTTTTTCTTCATCTCCATGGCATAGTCACGTCTTATTCTGAGAGCCTCTGGCAGTTGCTGGATAACTGCTGGACCAATGGGTGAGCCCTTAAGAGAAACTCCTCCCTTAAAAACAAATGTCCATCCAACCTATAGCAGTGATTCCTACTGTGCACCCACAGTGAAATTTCTCATGATACCTGATGCCTGAAAATAATTATTAAGAATACAGGCGAGAATAAATGAGTGCTGTTGAGTTGTGAATGCAGGCTAAGGTGTATGCTCTGCCATCCATACCCATGGTCACACTTAATGCTTCAGACAGTGTATACAGTGGCATACTACTTACTATCTCTGCTCTGCACATGAGGGAATGGAATACAAAGGTTTTGAAATTTGCCCAGAGTAATAAAGACAGCAAGTGAAGCAAAGATTCAGATTTGTATCAGTTGGATTATATAGCATAAATGCTTCCATAAGAACACAGTATGAAAACCAATGTTTATTGAGTACTTCCCAAGATGAAAAACTTCAGAGTTAAACTTGGAGAAAAAGGACTTTGCATTTGTCTACTTTCCAGTCTGCTAAAAAATAGACAAAATAGCACAATGCTATTCAGGAGAATTTTTCCACGGAAGAATTCAACTCTATTACATTCTCAAAATTTATTAGATATACTATATTTTCAAGAGCATCTTAATTTCTGTCAATTTTCACATGTTTCACTAATGGCTCATTAAGCTAAACCACTGTCTTTGACCAATAACACAGCAATTTGTCTCCTTAAATAACCTTCTAATGTCCACTCTTGTCCCTCTACACTCAATTTCCCAAGACCAGTAAGAGCAGCATTTTTATTTTTTTTGGCCGGGCCTGGGTTTGAACCCACCACCTCCGGCTCATGGGGATAGTGCTCTACTCGTAAGAGCAAGATTTTTAACATACAAATTAAATCATATTGAACTTTACTCAAAATCCTCTCAAACTTTGTTTTTAGTAGTTTCTCCTTCCTTATCTTTTACCATGTAGCAGCTGTTTTAACCCTAATACATTTCAAGTCAATCACTGATCATGCTTGCCTTAGAACATTTCTTTTCTGCCCAAAATGCTTTCCCCATGATTTTCATCCTTTTTCATGCAGGTGCAAAGGTCCTACCTAATTGTTGTATTGAAAAGAACACACTTGTGTCTTTCTATCTCTTGTCACTGCTTGATTTATCATCATAGCTCTTAAACAGTCACATACCCAAGGGTGGGGTAAGAACCCCACAGCAGCAGTTTTGAACATCTGGTGAGGATGACCAACCAAACATTTGCAAACTAACTGGGGGTGAGGTCAGTCCCTGACCACAATTGGTAAACAACTTCATAGCTATTTCCTGGATGAACAAAAGAAATGGAAAAGAAAGGAACCTTACCACTTCCATTTGACTGCACAGCATTCTGAACCCTATAAATGAACTTACAAGAATCATTTTAGCCATTTTCCATCAAGTAGAAGCCATGTGCTTTAACTCCCAAGGTCCTGACAAACCCAGGACTTTTGAAAATGTTTGAATTTAAGTTTTAATAGTTTTGTATTTATGCCTAACTACATCTATTTATCTACCTAAAATTTTTCCATATTTTTGAAGTATAATTGACAAATAAAAGTCATATATATTTAAGGTGTACAATGTGATGTTTTGATATATTTATGTGTCAATGTATGAAGTGATTAACAAATTAACATATCAGTTACTTCACAAAGCATCTATATATCCATACACACGCACATATATAGCATGTGTAGTGAGAAAACTTAAGACTCAGACTTCTTTTCTTTTTTGAGACAGATTCTTACTTGTGGCCTTCAGTAGAGTGCTGTGACATCACAGCTCATAGCAACCTCAAACTGTTGGGTTCAAGTGATTCAGCTGTCTCAGCCTCCCAAGTAGCTGAGACTACAGGCACCTGCCACAATGCTCAGCTATTTTTTTTTTTTTTATTGTTGGGGATTCATTGAGGGTACAAGAAACCATGTTACACTAGTTGCATTTGTTGGGTAAAGTCCCTTTTACAATCGAGTTTTGCCCCCAAAAGGTGTGGCACACACCAAGGCCCCAAGACCCCACCCCCTCGCTCCTTCCCTCTCTCTGCTTTTCCTTTCCCCACCCCTCCCTCATTCTTTCTCTCTCTGCTCTCCCCTTCCCTCACCCCCACCATGTCAATAATTGTCGTTAATTGTCCTCATATCAAACTTGGGTACATGGGATTCATGCTTCTCCATTCTTGAGATGCTTTACTAAGAATAATGTGTTCCACTTCCATCCAGGTTAATACAAAGGCTATAAAGTCTCCATTTTTTTTAATGGCTGAATAGTATTCCATTCTCCACCTTTTGGC
>CAUYRH010034071.1:0-33109 GCA_963574655.1 Perodicticus potto | reverse complement strand
TGCAGCCCAATTCCTAATTGCCAAGTCATGGAAGAAGCCCAAGTGCCCATTGACCCACGAATGGATTAATAAATTGTGGTACATGTATACCATGGAATACTATGCAGCCTTAAAGAAAGATGGAGACTTTACCTCTTTCATATTTACATGGATGGACCTGGAACATATTCTTCTTAGGAAAGTATCTCAAGAATGGAAGAAAAAATTTCCAGTGTACTCAGCCCTACTATGAAGCTAATTTAAAGGTTTCATATGAAGGTTATAACCTAACTATAACAGAAGAATGTGGGCAGGGAGGGGAGAGGGAGGTTGGGGTGGAGGGAGGGTAATTGGTAGGGCCACACCTATGGTGCATCTTAGAAGGGTACAGGCAAAACTTACTAAATGCAGAATACAAATGTCTTCATACAATAACTAAGATAATGCCATGAAGGATATCTTAAACAGTTTGATGAAAACATTTCAGATTTTATATGAAACCAGCACATTGTACCCCTTGATTGCTCTAATGTATGCAGCTGTAATTTAATAAATATATCTATCTATCTATCTATATATATATATATATATATATATATATATACTGTAGAGACAATCTTTAACTTACGAAGTTTTGCCTTAAAAATTTTCAAATTTATGATGTGAAAGCAACATGTATCCAGTAGAAACTGTACTTTTTTGAGTATCCATCCAAGCATTGTATTATTCACTCGTAGTATAGTATTCAATAAATTACTTAAGATTTTCAACATTTAACATTTTATTAAAATAGGCTTTGGTTAGATGATTTTGTCCAACTGCAGGCTAATGTAAATGTTCTAAGCAAGTTTAAAGTAGGTTAGGCTGAGCTCTGATGCTTGGTTTAGGTTTATTAAATGAATTTTTTTACTTATGATATTTTCTACTTAAAATGAGTTTATTAGGATGTAACCCCATCGTAAGTCAAGGAGCCTTTGTACTGTTTTTATAATTGCCTATATAATTACCTGTACTGGATATCTTTATTTCTTTATATAGCTTTGAGTTGCCGTCTAATTTCTTTTTTCTTCAATATGAAGGATTTTCTATAGCATATCTTATTGGGTATGTTTAGTAATGATGAAGTCTTTTAGTTTTGTTTATCTAGGAATGTCTTAATTTCTCCCTTTTGCTGGACATACAATTCTTAGTTAACAAATTGTTGGGTTTTTTTTTTTTTTAACTTTAAAATAGTTTGTCTAATGCCTTTTGGTCTCTAGAGTTTCTTATGTGAAATAGGCTGATTATCCCACTGAGGATCCATTACAGGAGATGTGTTTCTTCTCTGTGGCTGCTTTTGTCTCTTTGTCTTTCAAAACTTTTACTGTATTATGTCTTTTTGAGTTTATGCTACTTGGAGGTCACTGAGCTTTACAGATTTATAGATCCATGTCTTTCCTCAAATTTGAAAAGTTTTAGCTCTTACTTTTTCAAAATAATATTCTGCCCCTTTCCTGTGTCTTTTCCTTTTGAGATCCCCATAATGTGTAATTTGATCTTCTTGACAGTGTCCCACTGGTGCCTTACATTTTTTTCACTTTTGTACATTTTTTATCTGCTACTCTGACTAGATAATATCAATTATTCAATTATCTTATTCTCAATTTCATTGATTTTCTGTTCTGTTTTTTCAAATCTGTTGTTAAACACATCTAGTTTTTTCATTTCAGTTATTTTATTTTTAAGCTCCAGAATTTCTGTTTGGTTCCTTTGTATGATTTCTATATTTTTTTTACTGAAATAGAATTTTGTTCATATATCATTTTTCTTTCTTTCTTTCTTTTGTTCTTGAGACAAAGTCTCATTATATCGCCCTGGGTAGAGTGCCATGGTATCACAAATCACAGCAACCTCAAACTCTTGGGCTTAAGCGATTCTCTTGCCTCAGCCTCCCAAGTAGCTGGGACTACAGGTGCCTGCCACAATGCCTGGCTATTTTTTGTTGCAGTTGTTATTGTTGTTTAGCTGGCCCAGGCTGGTTCGAACCTGCCAGCCTCAGTGTATGTGGCTGGTGCTGTAACCACTGTGCTATGGGCACCAAGCCCATATATCATTTTTCTGATTTTCTTTAAGCTTTTTCCTTTTTTCTTTTAGTTATTTTTTTAAAGTTTTTTCTTTGTGTTCTTTCTTTAAGTTTCTTTAATTTTTAAGTTACTGTTCATATTTTCTGTTAGCTCTTGGAAAACATGTAAGACAATGGTTTTAAAGTTTTTGTGTAGTGAGTCCAATGTCTGGTCTTCCTCAAGCATGGTTTCTGTCAATTATTTCCTTTAAATGGGCCATCTTTTTATGTTTTTTAAAATATGTCTTGTATTTTTCTTGAAAAGTGGACATTTGAAAATTATAATGTGGTAACATTGGAAATCATATTTTCCCCCTTCTTCAGGGTTTTCTGGGATTTTGTTTGTTTGTTTGTTTGTTTGTTCTGATTATTGAAGTAACAGGCTGTATGTCTATTGACTATTTCTAACTATTTTTTTGCAGAGACTATATTCCTTATCATGTGAAGTTGCTAAAAATCTCTGTTCTGGGGAGCACCTGTGGCACAAAGGAGTAGGGCGCTGGCCCCATTTGCCAGAGGTGGTGGGTTCAAACCCAGCCCTGGCCAAAAACTGCAAAAACAAAACAAAACAAAGAAAAACCCCTCTGTTCCTTGTTTGTGCTCAGCTAGTGTTTTGACAGAGATTTCCTTGATTCCCAGGAGCAAAAACAAACAAATAAGTCTTTCCTGGTCCTTGCATATTTGCTCTGTGCTGCATCTTTCCTTCAACACTTATCCATATTTGCACTGAATCCAGGGGTTAGACCAAGGCAAAAGCTTAAGGTCTTCTCAGCTCTTTTCTGGGTATATATCATACTCTGAACATCCACATTGCTTTCTACATTTACTGTAGACATTACTATTTGTGAATGCGCTAATTTCCTTGGGAAATTCTTTCCTTAACTCTTTCCCTTATACCTTAAGTTGTCTATTTTGTTTCTCAATTGTGATCTCTTGAATAAGGTATCTGTGAGTTATCTGTCCATTTTCCATTGTTTTTGAGCAACATTCACAATTTCTCTGGTCTGTATAAGTTCTAAGTAAGGCCAAAAAAGGGATCTATGTCAATCAGGACAAGCAAAAAATACTATGAAGCTCTCCTGTCATTATAAAATTAGCTTTTTCTTGATTAAGCATTTGCTCATTTACTGTAAACTTTTACTGTTTTCAAGCATTTTGACAAAGTTGTCTCTAACAGTTTTTATTTTTTCCAACATTTCTGTGAAAGGATGGGCATTTGGAGCTGACTACTTTGCCATTTTGCTGGCATCATTCTTCTGAAAGTGTTTTTAAATAAATGGAGCTACATTGAACACCTCATTTTGAAGCATAATTTTGTCATTCAATTTTTGTTACCTGTGTCATTCATTAGTTTTAAGTGTTTAATGTTAGTTTATTGTATAAATTTAGCATGATTGATTTGCCTGCTTTCTTCTTGATATACATGTAGATATTTCAGCTTTTTCTTCAGTATTAAAATTTATGTTTGAATGGATATCCTTATGCACATGTATAAGAATTACATTAAGGAGTAATTTTTAAGTGGAATTTTCAGGCTTTAGTATCTGCATATTTTAAATGTTATGAGAAATTACTTGTTCTAAAGGTGGTTGTACCCACTTACATTTATACCAGCAATGCATGATGGAGTCAGTATCTTCTCATCCTTGCCATTTTTTCATATTATCAGACTTCAGAATTTTTATAAATCTGAGGGGTATCAAATGGATTCTCATTTTTGTTTTAACAAGTATTTTGCTAATTATTAGTGAGGTTTAATTCCCTCCCCCCAATTTTTAATGCCTATCTAAATATTCCTTTCTATAGATTATCAAATTAGACTTTCATTTTATTATACACATGACAGGAAGTAGAAAAATGTTGCTTCTTTTTTATTTTCATATTTCAGCATATTTATCTTTTTGTCTTTGGTACATATCTCTTTTTAAAAAAATAACTAAATTTTATTTTGATATTTTTCACTGAATTTTTGAATCTTTAACAGAGAACTTCTACTTAATCACATTTATTGCAATTATTGAGATGCCTAAATTTATTTCCACTATTTTATTCAGTCTTTTATTTACTATTTTCCCCTGCATTTCTTCCTTACCCTTTTGAAAGCTTGAATAAATTTTCTCCATTCTATCATTCCTTCCATTTGATTTGATTTTTAATATGTTATTATTTTCTTTATAATCATTACCTATTAAGAATTACCATCTTTTAACACTCTCTAGAGTTGTCAGTACCCAATTGGAGCTCAATACAGCACAGAGTTTAAGAGCATAAGTTGCAAATTCTGATTTTACCACTTTCTAGCTATGTGACTTTGGTGAAATTTTACTCAACTCTATCAACAAAATAGAGATAAAAACAAAACTTTTCTTGAAGGTTGTTATAAAGAGTAAATGAGTCAACATTTGTAATGAGGAAAAATCAACACCTGGTGCCTACTGAGCATTCAGTAAGTTTTAACTATAATTAATTTTCCTCTGAATGAGACAAAAAAATTTTACTTTTAAGTGTTCCTTACCTATGTTTTAAGTGGTGGTTTTCTTTTAAGTAGATGATACGTTTTTCAACACTCAATAATTCCATAAATTGCCAATAAATTGCATTGACTTATTATAATTAAATACTGGATTTCTTAAATACTATCTACTTAGGATCTTTTTTTGGCTTTGTTTGGAATTAGCATCCTTCTTTTACTGGAATCCATCAATAATATCTTCAGAGTGGACCTATGAGTGATAAGATTTTCAAGTTTTATACACTTGAAAATATCTTTAGTTTCTCTTCTCATTTCAAATAATAGTTCAGGTAGGTATAAAATTCTAATTTCAAAATTATTATTCCTCAGAATGTTAAATATTTTCTTCTTGATTTATGAATCTTAATTAGAAGTCAAGTCTCAATCTGATTTTTTTTACCTATATAAATAATCAATTTTTTTCTCTAAGTTTTGAGATTTTTTTAGAAACTGTGTTTTACTGGAATTTTATTTTTATATTTCAGGTTTAAGTCTTTTTTTATATGCATGCTTGGTACTTGGTAGGAGCTTCAAGCCAAATTTCTTTTCTATCTTTGCTTTAATCATTTGAGCCCCCTTCTCATTCTCTTCTTTTAATAAACATTTATCATTTTCTATGGGCCAGGCCTTATTTCAAGTGATTTACTTGTATTCACCCATTTAACTCTCACAGTATCTCTGTGGGGTCGATATTACTATCACCACATCCTAGATGAGCAAACTGAAATATAAGAAATTTAGTAAGTTTCTCAAGATCACACAGAGCTGGGATTCCACCTGAGCTCAGATTTGGAAACTACATTTTAAACCACTAGTGTCGTTGTATTCCTGTTCACCTCTTCTTCTCTTGTGCCACATTTTGGAAGAATTTCTTGACTCATTCTTCCAGTCCACTTTCAACTTTGTCCACTCAACCTCTCTTGTGCATTTTTATCTTTAAGTAATGAATTTTTAAACTTTGAAGATTTTTTTTAAATTTTGTAGATCTTTACATGCCTTTTTAAGCAAATGAAATATTCATTGATGATATTTGAAGTATCTCTGTTAAATTCCTGCTGTGTTTAATTTACTAGAGATTCTTTATCCATTTACTGGACTTGGCGCTTCCTTTTCATGGAGCAGGTGATTCTTGGCTCCATGCTTACCTGCATGTTTATGATTTCCTTTTAGTCTATTTGTGATAAATATATCTGTAATGTACAGCTTACCTTAGAGAGTTTTCCGAGGAGGAAAGTCTACTACCAGGCTGGGCACCCTACTGCATGTCTTCAGTCACTGGGGTAGGGCCTGACAGGGAGGTGAGCCAGTGGCTCAATTTCTAAGAGTATGGACTCCTTTCGGGGTGTCCCAGGAGTCCCAGGGCACTGTCACTAATCTTTAGCCCAAGTGCCCATACTTTGTGCTCTATCATTTGGGCAGATATTGGTGATGGGCAGGACATTCAACCTGCCTCATTGTCCTAAAAAATAGAATCCAACCTAACATTCTCAACCTGCCCTATAACCTTTGTACTCCTGGTATCCACCACTAACTAGTAAAGTGAGGGCATACCCAGAGATGTTCTACCATTTGGAATCTGCCCTCTCCTACTTAAATTTTTGTCTATAGTTTCTTCTGTCCATCCTCAATTCATCTTCTAAAGATTTCTAAGTTTTCCACCGTTGCCTTTTGTATTTTCTTTTGGTGTGAGTATGAACTTTTTTTGTTGCAGTTGTCATTGTTGTTTTAGTTGGCCTGGCTCCAGTTCAAACCCGCCAGCCTCAGTGTATGTGGCCGGCGCCCTACCTACTGAGCTAACAGGTACCACCCAGTATGAACTTTTTATTACATGATTTCTGCCATTTCTGGGGATTTGGAATAGTGGAGGGGTTGGTTATGGAATATTCATAATCTACCTTTTGAAGTCTCTCTAGCTCTCTTTCTTTTGTACTTGGCCGTACGTCCTGACAATTCCTATAGCATTTCCTTCCTTAGCTCTTTCTGCAGAGATGTTTTTTTATGTATTGCCCCTTCAAGTTTGTCCTCTACTTCTTTATCTGGACAGAGCAATGTTTACCTTAATATTTCAGCACCCCTTTTTTGTGTTTTCTTGACATTTCTCCTTCTTGAGCAGCATTATACATGTGGCATAGACTTAAAAAGCTAGCAAAAGTGCTCTCAAAGAGAGAAGAATAAAAAAGCAAAGACAATGGCATGTTTTACAAATGGAGGCTGTTTCCTAACATAGTTAAGGGCCCTTATCATAATTAGCAATGATAGATATTTCCTGGCAGCAAAAATGTTGAAATTTCTATTGGTTCTTAAAAGTTGTTGTATTAAAATCTCCAATACTCCCATACCTTCTACCAGAGTAAACTTTGATATTTTCTTGCTAATTGTATAGCTCACTGCCAACCTAGCTCATGGTGCACTTTGTACACACACCCATATCCTTGTATATTCTTGTATTTATGTAAATATCAATATCAATATAGATACTTGGAAACAAAATCTGTGTTGAGTGTGGCTGTTATCAGGAACATACTTTTAAGTAGAAACCTTGGGAATACAAGCAGAGCAACATCAACCTAAAGATTTCGGTAAGACTAAATTATGTGTTTTCTAGTTTTCTGCCATCATTTGAAGTTCTAAGTGGACCGATACAGCTTATGCTATTTTCATGCATAAATTAAAAACAGTTTTTTATGTGACACTTTCAATAAACATGAGAGCTTGAAAATGAAGACTTCAGATGGCAAAGCACCTGATGGTAAGAAGTAATTTTACCTACCTTCTAAAGTATGACATGTTTTCAGTGCCATTAACAGTAAAGACTAAATGGTCAAATAAATCATATTTTGTAATTTTGTCTAATGTAATAGACTAGTTCTTATCTTCCTGTTTTTTAATCGGTCATCATAACCATCCTTTCTCTACTAAACAGTATTTTTTGTTAGAAAAGTCTGAGGAAATCTGAATTCAAAATACATCGTCTTCTTTTCATCTCTTTATGATTATATTTCATCCTAGTTAAAATTGGGTGTTCCTAAGCTCATTCTGAGTTACTTAAAATGTATTTAAGTTCTCTGAGTCCCAGTTTTCTTATTTCTATAAACGGCTGTACCAATTCATAAAGAAGACATGAAAATTCTAAATGGTTATGTACCTAAACACCTTGTTTTAAGAAAAATGTAAAAACTTGATGGAACTGATTAATAAATGGGATTTGATTAAACTAAAACACTTCTGCATTGTTAGAGAAACAATCAGCAGAGCAAATGGGAGAAAATACTCATAAGCCATACCCCATAAAAGGGCAAGATACAGAATATACAAAGGGCTCAAACAAATTAGTGAGAAAAACCAAACAACCATTTTGCCCAATCGTGGGCGAAAGACATGAACAGGAACTTGTCAAAAGAAGAAAAGCAAATTACTAAAAAGTATATTTTTAAAAATGCTCAATGTCATTAATCATTAAATAAATGCAAGTTAAAACCACAATGAGATATCATTTTATTCCAGTTAGAATGGCTTTTATTAAAAAGTCCAAATACAATAGATGGTGATGTGGATGCAGAGAGAAAGAAATGCCTGTACACTGCTGATAGGACTACAAATTAGTACAACCCTTATGGAAAACAGTATTTTGACTTCTTAAAGAACTAAAAGTAGACCTATCATTTGATCCAGCATTCCTACTACTGAATATCTACCCAAAGGAAAAAAATACTTTTCATCAAAAACACATCTGTACTTGATTGTTTATTGCAGCACAATTCACAATTGCAAGGATGTGAAATCAAAGCAAATGCCCATCAGTTCATGAGTGAATTAATAAAATGTGTAATACCATGAAGTACTACTCAACCATTAAAAAAGATGAATCTGGATGGAACTGGAGGCCATTCAACTAAGTAAAGTCTCTCAAGAATGGAACAAAAAAGACCATCTGTACTCAGTATGAAATTGAAACTAACTGATGATCTGCACAGTGGGAAGTAAAACCCAGTAAAAATCAAGGCAGAGGAGGGGAAACAAGAAGAGGGGCAAAAACCTATCTAATGGGTGCAGTGAACACCATTTGAGTCATGAGCACACCGATGGCTGGAACTCAAGTATTACAAAAGTGAACCATTTCACCTAAAACATTTGTACCCCTTAATATTGGGGGAAAAATAACAAAAAGCTTGACAGAACTAAAAGGGGAAATAGAAATATTCACTACTATAATTGGAGATTTTAACATTCTTCTCTTAGTAATTATGGAATATGAATACACAAAAATATTAATAGAATATAGAACATCAAAATAAGTCTATCAACCAAATTCAGTTATTGACATTTTTAGAACTTCACCCTAATTACAATGGAATATACATATAATCTTCTTAGTACACAGTGGAAGATTTCCTAAGATAAACCATGTGCTGGGCTATAAACTGATCTGTTCAGAAAGATTGATATCATTCAGAGTATGCTCTCTCATTGTGATAGAATTAAATGAGAAATCAATAAAGGAATGACACCTGGAAAACCATAAATCATATGGAAATTAAATGAGCCCTTGAAAATAATCCACAGATCAAAAAAGATCACAAAAGCAATTAGCTGTATTTTGAAGAAAAGATAATGATAGCACAATACAAATATATTTGTGAGATTCTTAAGTCAGTACATTGAGAGAAACTTATAGCTGAAACTAATTGTATTGGAAAAGGAGAAAAATTTCAAATCAATTATCCAAGTTCTCATGTTGAAGAACTAGAAAAGGGAGAGAAAATTAATCCCAAAACAAACAGAAGGAATACAGTGATAAGCTACAAGAAGAAGTTGGTGAAATAGAGAAACAGAGGGGAAAACAAGAGAAAAATCAATGGGTATTTCAGTAGATGGGAAAATAGCCTTTGACGCTGCTCAACATCTATTTATGATAAAAAATAAATGAATAAATAAACCAACCCTTAGCACACTAGGAACAGAAGGGAACTTCTGGGTTTTGTAAGCAGTACCCAGGGAAAACCTATAGCTGGAACTGTGCTTCCTGGTGAAGCTCTAACTGCCGTACCTCACTTTCACCACTTCTGCTGAACGCTATACCCAAGGTCCTACTCAGCGCAATATTTAAGGCGAAAAGTAAAGAACACAAATATTGGAAAAGAAAATGTAAAGCTGTCTTTATTTTCAGATAACGTAATTGAATAGATAGAAAACCCTAATCTTTGAAAAATCCAAGAACAATGAAACAAATTTAACAAGTTTGAAAGATACATGGTCAGTATGCAAAAATCCACTTTACATCTATAAAGCAACAAGGAATAAAGAGCAAATGAGTTTTTAAAATATCATTCACAGTAACATCAAAAATGTAATGGCAATGAATTCCATGAAAAGCATGCAAGATCTCTGTGCTAAAAACTGCAGGACACTGTTGAAAATGGGACCTAAATAGACATGTTTGCTGTATTCATGGTTTTGAAAGCTTACTGTTACTAAAATGTCAGTTATCCTCCTCCCCAAAAGTGATTTCTAAAAATAATGCAAAAATCTAGAATAAACTAGCTATAAAGTAAGAGTCTGGTGGGTCTCCTACAAGTAAAACATAAGAAAATATAACATATACTTTGTTATTGTTTTTAATTTATTCTTTAATTTCTGGTTTGTTTATTTTTTCCTGGCTGCACTTGTCAGACAAGGCATTTCAGATAACTATGTAATTGTACTTTAGAACAATATGATAGCCTTTCAAGGTATAACTCTTGAGAAGAGTTATTCATTCGTTTATTCAGCAAATTATTATTGAGAACCTACTGTACTCCAGCCCCTATGCTCTAGGCACTTGGGTTTATGAATACTAGACATTCATATCTAGTATTCATAAAACGCGAGGCCAGGCCAAGCCACATAAACCAAAGTTAGAAACTCTGAGACTGGGGCATATGTGTGCCTTCAGAGTTTTCACACAACAGCAAAAACAACGAATATATATATATATATATATATATATATATATATATATATGTATATTTAAGATATATCAAATGTAATTAACAAAAAATTTACTTTTAAAAGATGCATCTGTAGGGCAGCACCTGTAAAGCTCAAGAGGTAGGGCACCAGCCCCATATGCTGGAGGTGGCAGGTTTAAACCTAGCCCTGGCCAAAAACTGCAAAAAAAAAAAGCATCTGTAATATGTATTAAGTACAAACCCAAGGATAGAAATTGATGACAAATACTAAAGAAGCCACACTCATGTTTACTATAAGTTTCGGCATTTGAAAACATCTTGGTTTTAGCTCATTGAGCAGGTGCTCGTGAACATGTAGCACCAGTAAAACACACATGTGGCTGAAGGGCGTGCCAAATGGCGTAACCACTTTGTGAATCTGTTTGGAGTTTCTCATAAAGTTAAATAAACAGCCACCACATGAACCAGCAAGCCTCCTCCTAGGCGTTTACCCAGGAGAGATGGAAAAGTCCATTAAAAAAAAAATAATAATAATAATAAAAACCTCATAAATGTTCACATTCTTAGTAGCTTTTTATGCATTTTAACCACAAACTGTAAACAACCCAAGTATCCATCCACACGTTAAAGAATAAACAAATGATTCTGTGATCATATAATAGAGTAGCAATTAAAAGGAACTGCTAATAAAGGCAAAGACGTGGCTGAATTTCAGAAACACTGTTCCGTGAAAGAAGACAGACACAGAGAATGTCTCTGCGTGATTCCATTACAGGGCACAGTACTGAAGACAGCCCTCCTCAACCATAACATCGGAGACCAGTGGGCAACTGCAAAGGGAGACGGGAACTTCACGGTTCTGTATTCTTTTTTTTTTTTTTTTTGAGGCAGAGTTGCACCTTGTCACCCTCTGTAGAGTGTCATGGCAACATAGCTCACAGAAAGCTCAAACTCTCAAGCTCAAGTGATTCTCTTGCCTCAGCCTCCCAAGTAGCTGGAACTATAGGTGCTCGCCACAATACCCCGCTATCTTTAGAGATAGGGTCTCCTTCTTGCCCAGGCTGGTCTTAAACTCCTGAGCTCAGGCTATCCACCGCCTTGGCCTCCTAGAGTGCTTGGATTATAGGCATGAGCCACCAAGCCTGGCCTGCATGTTCTGTATTCTTGATTGTGATGATAGTTTTATGGGTGTATATCTCTATCAAAACTTACCAGGTTATACAATGTAGATGGGTATATCTCATTGTGTGTGAATGATATATTAATAAAATCGACCTTATTTATTTATTTATCTTTTGAGACAGTTTCACTCTGTTGCCCCAGGCTACAGTGCTCTGGTGTCATAGCTCACAGCAACCTCAAACTCCTCCTGGGCTCAAGTGATGGATCCTCATGCCTCAGCCTTCCAACAGCAGGGAATACAGGAGCATACCACAATTTTTCTTTTTCTTTTTAAGTACAGAGGGGGTCTCAGTCTTTCTTAGATTGGTCTCAAACTCCTGAGCTCAAGTGATCTATCTGGCCTCAGCCTCCCAGGGTGATAGGATTATAGGTGTGAGCAATCTTGCCTAGCCAATACAGTTGACTTTAAAGAAAAAAACAAAGCAAGTAGAAACAAATCATTATATAAAATTTTCTATTTTGGACAATGTAATTAAAGCAAACTAAAGTCTACAAATATCTACTGAGAGATACAAATATCTACAGGCATAATTTTTACTGGCAAAACTAGAAATGACCAGAAAATGAAATGCATGACATTGAAATGGCCAGATAGTTTAGGAAGAATCGAGGAGCTGAAGGGGAAGAGAAGCACACACATCTGGCAGAATGCCCCCATGGTCGTGAGCGGCTCTGCTTCAAGCCCCAAAGAGGAGAATGCTGGCTTCTCTTCAGCCCAGTACACGCACGAGGAGAGAACTGCTGTCTGCAGGACACAGAGGGACATGGACGCAAAGCCCTCTGTGTGGCCACATGTGGAGGAAGCCAGACAGGGCCTGATCTGTGTCTCCATCTGCTCTGGGTTGGCAAGCGTCGTAGTGAGAGATGTGCTCAGCAGCCCAAATGTGCTTATGATTTGTAAATAAAACAAAGTCAAACAACGGCAAGCAAACAGTGTGTGGTGCGCCTTCTGTCCAGATTCAACCGTGGAGTCAGTGAGGGCTGGGTGTGTTGAGAAAGCCATGTCTCTGGGTCCGTGCAGCATTCTGGTTTAGAAATCAAGGATCCTGGCCTTCACTTTGAAAATGCATCTGCTCAATGTGCAAAAACGGACTTGACATAAATAATGTGGCAGCCCTCGTGGAGAGGCCTCCCCGATGCTGGTGGTCTCCAAGCACTCACGGTCTGGCACTTCACGTTACGTTCAAAACCACGAGTCATTGCAAGACACATAAATATGTCACATCAGTTGACTTTGTACATCACCAAATCCCTGTCTAATTTTTCAAAGATTATCCTCTGCCCAGATGAAGTCTAGGCTCTCTGTTCCAACGGGGCTTACTGGGTTGTCATATCACCACGTCACAGCTTGTATTTTTATTATGTGAATGAAAATTGTCCAGGAACGTTGAACTGAATTCAGTGTTACTAACAGTTCATACAGTACTTAGGAAAACACATTACATTGGATGTTGCCGTAAAAGTCCTTTTTCTAAAAATCCACCTAAAGGAAGGCCGACTTCCCGCGTTGGTTACCGCGGCTGTTTTAATTAAAATTGCAAAGCAGGCCGAATCCGGCCCGCTGCTTCTGTGGGTGGGATTTTCGCCCATGCTTCCCTGCAGTTGTTTCTCTTTACTTCCCTTGGGATATATCAAAATCCCCTCGGGTCCATCTTTTCCATTTACCCACACATCTCACTCCCACCTACTTCAATTACAAGCCCACTTCCTTGGGATATGTTACCAACTATTTGATTTAAATAATTATATTATAAATAGATTATCCTATTATTGAACCTACAATCCCACTACCAGGTCTCTACCTCTTCCCCCCACCCCCAAAAATACAGTCATTTTACCATAAGGACAGAGGCACTCGAATATTTACAGCAGCACAATTCGCATTTGCAAAGATGTGGAAACCACTCGGGTGCCCTTCAGCATATTGAAGGATTAATAAACTGTGGTACATGAATACCACGAAATATTATTCATCTATAAGAAAAATGGAGATCGGGACAGTGCCTGTGGCTCAAAGGAGTAGGGCGCCGGCCCCATATGTCAGAGGTGGAGGGTTCAAATCCAGCCCTGACCAAAAAAAAAACTGCAAAGAAAACAAAAGGAAGAAAGAAAGAAAAGAAAGATGGAGATCTTATATCTTTTATACGATGAATTTGGAGAGCACTCTCCTGAGTAAAGTATCATAAGAATGGAAAAACAAGCATGGCAGTTACTCAATATTAATTTGAAATTTGTAGGCTAATAACTACCTGCTCACATGAGAGAAACACTTGGTTGAATCCAAGAAGAGGGCAGGAAGGGAGGGGTGGGCAGGTCCCTTCCCAGCGGGACCAATGCACAATGCGCGGCAGCTGTGTGAGGGACACAGCTACAAGTCCGATTTTACCTTACAAATGCAAGCAGTGTGGCCTGGCTGGTATGTACCCTGCAAGAATTGGATATTTTAAAAGGAAAGACAAAATAAAAAAGGAAGGAAAGGAAAGAGAATTGTGACTTTTGCTTGTCAAAAAAAAATCCCACACTAAAGACATCAGTGTTTTGAGGAAACATTTGGTTTTTGAAAGGGAAGGAAGAAGCTTAGCAGAGCTCCAAGTCTGCGTTTCTGGACCTGGTCTCATGGTACCCCTCACCATGCATGTGACCGCTTTACTAACCTGAATACAAGTAAAGACAGTTTCTTCTTTTAAAACTCACATTCAGTCTGCCATCTTTGTATCCACTCAAGGCTTCGGGTCCCAGAAAATCCACTCTGATTCTGTTATGGTTGTGTTTTCATATTTTCACATGTAAGTTGAATGTCTCACCTATTGCCACCTGGACCTTTCCTTCTCATTCTCCTTCCCTTCCCCACATCTCTGGGCCTGCCCTTGCTGCCAGCACTTTTACTTGCCATTGTGTCCCACTATCTTCTGCCCATCCTCTGCTGGACATCACCATACCTGCAGTGCTTGTCACCTGTCATTCACAACCAACACCTGCAAGCAGGACTTTCTCCTTCTTTGAGGTTCTAGTGCTGCCCAGGGCTCAGAAGGAAATAGAGGCAAGGTCTAGCTCTCCTCTGGGTTGCACTCTGTTGCAGGAACCTGATATGACACTAGTTTTTGCCCTATTCTCATAACAACTTTTACTGAATTAGCTCATTCAGTTGTCGTTTGTTGTTCTCCTATCCAAGAAAGGATTCGGACATTGAAATATCATCATTTTGGGAGTCAATGACTAATGGCATGGCTGTATGACAGAGAATCTGCTAATCTCAGAATGGTCCTGTTCCTGCAGGCCCTGTCCTCAGTTAGCACATTGAAAAAAAATTAATGAAGGAGCCTATTTCTACATTTTCTCTTTTCCTTCAAATGACCTCGCCCTCAAAGGGCTTCTATCCTCAGGCAAACTGACATCTAGTTGACTCACAGGTGAGTGTCCTGACACAGGTGAGCTCTGGGTCAAGGCAACTTATGCTAAAACTGAGACAGCCATTGAATTTCTGATCAATACAATTCATAAATTTTGTATAAGTTTTCAACTCAAACATCTTATGGAATTATGTTGATATAAAGATGAGTGATGCTTTGTTTTCTGAATGTACTTAACCACTTTTTAGGCTGGGATATTGAGTTTCGCTCTAGAATTTTAGTCTATTTATGTGATAATTTTATTGGGATAAATTTTAGAATTTTTTTTCTTGAGGAGTGAAGTCTTGGAAATGTTCTAGACATTGGGTTAACAATACCAAGTTTATGGGCTAAAAATGGCCTCTCTGGCTGCTGGGTGGTGATCTGATTGGAGAGGAGGATGAAGGTTTTTGTACTTGTCTCAGAAAGATGATGGACGGTTTGACTGGGGTGGTGACAATGGAAGTGGAGAAAGGATCTAAGAAACTGAAGAGATATTTTGGAGAAGTGGTGTAGACATCATGCGTGCAGGTGTCTTGGTCAGCTTGGGCCACCATGACAAAACTCCATAGCCTGGATGGTGTAAGCAACAGTTCCCAGGGTGCCTGTTTGATCAGGTGCTACTGAGGGTCCTCTTCTTGGCTTCTTGTAGGTGGATGCTTGTTTCCTGTATCCTCATGTGTCAGAAATAGAGAAAGGAAGAGTTCTCTGGTATCTCTTCCTGTAAGGGTGCTCATTCCATGAGGCCAGTGCCTTCATGACCTCATCTAAACTTAATCAGTTCCCAAAGATCCCATCTCAAGTTGCCATAATATTGTGGGTCAGAGCTTCAACATATAAACTTGGTGGGGGACACCTATGCAATTCAGTCCATAGCAGTGTGCGTTTGCACACACGATCATGTAGAGCTGAGACCTAGAATCAGAAACTCTTCCCTGTGTAGACTTGGAAGTCAACGTGGAAGATGGCGGTAGCTGTGTTTTGGGGTTTAGATTCATGCATAACTGGCAAGTTACTGATACTCTTTAGATCTCAATTTTCTCATCAGCAGATTGAGATTAATAAAAGATGTTTTGAAGAAATTTAGAAGTTGGAGATAACATATTCTGAGGGCCTGGTTGAGAGCCTGATATGTTTTCGTGTGGAAATCATTGGCTGATTATGAGACTGATGTTCTGCATGTTCCTAGAAAACAGAGTCAGAGAATAAGAATTTATTAATGTTTATTCAACGTTCTCTTTGAGTCCTTAGACATGAGTCATTAGAAATGTACTCTGCCTTTATACATGGGTGGTTTTCAGAACCTCAACTTTAAATGTGATCAAAACAATTTATTTAGTCAAGAGCCATGTATACTGAGGACCAGTTCTGTGTTGGATATGGTACTAAGGACTTGAGACCCTGTAGGGAATCAAAAAAGACTTGGTCTGAGCCTTCTGGAGCTCATGGTATACTATTGAATAGGGATTTGGAATAAATAGCAACAAATTGGAGGGGTCCTATGAAGAAGGGAGTGCGTAGTGGGTAGGAGCATGTCATGGGGGCACTAAACCTGTCTAGGGGGTTAGTTAAGTCATCTTTGGGGCAGCAACTCTAAGCAAGAGATGTGATGAAGATGGGCAAGATTGGTGCAGATAAAAACTGAAAAGCCGAGTATTCCAGGCAAAGAGAGCAGTATGTCTTCATGTTTTGGAGAGGCCAAAGAGTATGGGTCCTTGGAGAAATGGACAGAAAAACACCACGGCAAGAAATTAGAATAGGAAGGACAAAACAAGTGGTCCAGGATGAGGCTAGGACAGTGGACAGAGCACAGAGTGTGAGGATCTTACAGATCATGTTAAGAATGCTGGAAATTTCTGAGGACAGTAAATAAGAGGGCAATGAAGAATGATAATGAAATGTCATATACAGATTCTGCCCTCTAATCCGGGAATGGTAGAGGAAAGAACTTTGACGGAGAAACAACACCTAAGGGCATCACAAAGAGTAGTGACCAGGAGCCCTGAATTTGGAGAACTTCGGTCTTAGTTAAACACACTGATGAAGAAACAAATCAAAGAGGCAGCTACCGAAAGATACTGGTTAGAAGAAATGGAATGAAGTTCTGCTCAGATCTGAAGAAATTTTTAGGCCTACAAATAAATAAGGTGAACACAAAATCTTATGACACTTTTTTATTAGCTAAATGGAGTGGGACTATTTCTATTGGTTAGGAACTACTATGTTGCAGAGAACAGAAGACCTAGTACTTAAACTGGTTTTAAAAAATTAATGGACTGGTTGAGAGCCTGATATGTATTCTGACTCACTTGCTTATTTCCAGAAATAAGGCAGTCATTCCAAAGTTAGCTGAACCTGATTCCAGATGTACTTTTATGTCTATCTCCCTGCTGTACCTGTCTCTGTGAGGGTTACATTTCCTCCTGCCTTTCCTCCTGTGGGCAAAATGGCTGCGGTACCACATGCAATACTACCTAGGAGAGGAAAGAGTGTTTCTTCCCTTGGGTCCCTATTAAAAAGAAGAGAAACTTCTTTCCAGAAACCTCGAATAATCTTGTCCTCATATGATTCAAATTGTATCCTGTACCCATTTTTGAAATAATTGTTTAGTTGGGGGATTGCCATGTACAGATTGGCTTATCCCTGAGCTCCTGCTCCAGTTAAGATAGCAAGCTTGATGGGACCACCTTTGAACAGGTCAAGCTCACCCCCACTGATGGAAAATAGAGAGCCTCCCTTGGAACTCCTGGGCTGCATGGGGGAAGGATGGGAACATAGGCAAATCAAGACCCCATTAGGAATCAGAAAGAGAGGAATATTGGTAGAAACCAACAATCACTTACAACAGGGATTGGCAAATGTTTTTTGTAAGGGAACAGATGGTAAATATTTTAGGCTTCTGCAGCTACTCAACTCTGCCATTGTAGTGGGAAAGCAGTTTGGATAATATATAAGTGAATGAGTAAAACTTTATTCACAAAAATATGTCAAATTTGGTTCCAGAGCCCTACCCTGTGAACCCCTGACCCACTCTATCTCATATTAGTCACTGAATCTTAGCCTCTCCCTCTACATTATTTTCCATCTAAAAATGCCCTTGATTTGAATTTTACCTTTATTTTTCATTCATATATAAAAGTGCTGGGGGCAGGGCTCCTGAGGCCGTGAGTGGAATGCGGTTCCAAGATAGCAAGATAAACTGTGTATTTTACCCCTCGGTCCTGCACCCTGTGGTGGGTTCACTCCCATAGAGATGGCTCGTTTGTCGTGCTCTGACATTTCCAAATGGTGTTATTTGAAAAGCTTTAAACTTAATCCAAATAAAGAATGTAGACCTCATTTCATATTCATTGCCCTGCACACTCACAAAGCTTTAGAAATTTTGCTAAATGTGGAATTGGATATGAGTCATATAATTTTTACTAGTGGAGTCATAGCTAAATCAGAAAGACAAGACACAAAGGGACATTAAAGGTGATAAATATGATATGTTACCGAGACTGAGTATCCAACATTTGCATGTTCTTCCTGGTCTTGTTCTATTTTGGAAGAGAAATTGGGGAATTAAATTCTAAGAGGAGAAGGAGAAGGATTTACTCTCAAGTTGCAAGAAGTGAGGAAAGGGCAAATGCTTTCTCACTGAGACCAATCCTGTTCATTTTCTGGCACTGTGTGTGACAGGAAGTGATTTCTGACTCACTTGCTTATTTCCTTTAGATTTCAGCTGAAGAGACTTGGAGGTGGGAGTTGCAAAATGGACACTCAGGATCAGAAAAGCAACTAAAACCAGGGCAGAAGAAGAGGTGGTTAAAAAGGAAACTTAAGGCAGAAAACCGCAGATATTCATAAACCAAAACTTTAACAATATTACATATTGTTACAAGGGATGCAATACTGATCAATCAATTAGACACAACCACTGGCCAAAAAGAAATAAAGGGAGATGTGTCCGTCCAAATCGATTTTTTGAGTCTAAAAAGTAGCAGTGAGAAACTGAAGAATAAATCACATGTGTCAACTTTAAGAAATCGTATTTTTATGTTTTCTCAATCTGTTGACAAAATTGATGTTGGGCACACTGCTCCAGATAGCAGTGAGGAGGCGCTATCAGTCCAATTTGTACTGATTGTGTCTTTGCTTATCCCTGTTACCTGAATGTTTTCTTGGTTTGCTTTTCTTTCTTTCTCTCATTTTTTTCCTTTCTTTCTTTCTCTCTCTCTCTCTCTCTCTTTTTTTTTTGTTCTTTTGATAATATAAACAATTAGAAATTAGGCATGAGTTCCCTAAAAGCTTTCTTTGTGCTCTTGCCAAATCAAAGTACAGTATTTACTAAGATGCATCACAAAAAGGAAGTAGTGAAAGGGTTGCATGGTCCTGTGAATTCCCGAACAAAGATGATAATTCAGAATAATATTGCAAAACAAACTTGGCACAAGAAAAGATGTGACAAGCTAGTGTCAACTGTCCTAGCTATAGAACAGATAGAGCTGGACTGAGAAAATCTCCACCCAGTCTTCAGCTTAGGACAAAACCAAACTTAAAAAACAGTGTTATCTTTACAATTTTATTTTCTCCCAAGATGGGCCTCTTGTCTAAGAGGCCCTTGGCCTAAACTGATGAGAAAAACAAGCAAGCATCCATTCCTCTGAAGCCATGAAATGTATTCCAGGAGGCAAGAAATTTATTCTTCTTAATGTCATTCTCATTCTAGGATTATGTAAAGATAAAAAAAATTAGAAACCCATAAACCTAGCTGGGCTGCAATGGGGAAGATTGCGGGTGGCCTCACCTGCTATAGGAGGTAGCGTCTCTTAGAGAAAGCAGGAATAAAACCAAAAAGACTCTGAAGAGCTGTATGTTCTGTGATTTTACTTTATAAGCATCGTATCAGTTCAGAAATCCAACCACGTTGTAGGAATAGGAAAAGGTGCCCTCACAGAAAAACAGAAAAATCTGTGTGACAACCTCCCAGAAGCCAAGAATTAGATCCAATATCAAGAGACTTTACAAGCTCTGAAAGTTTGCAAGTGGCTTTACCATCACACAGCGTACAAATAATGAGACCAACATCTACCTTTTCATCTCATTGCCACAGTAGACTTGAACCTGGACAGGTTTCACCCTCAAGGATGTGAAGACAGCAATACCTCAAAAATTTAATAATGGGTGCATTAAAAAAATGCTCTAGAGCAATACACAGATATACATATATCTATACAGATATATATATATACACACACACACATATACAGATGTATATATATATATTTATATACATAAATCTGTATATCTAGAGCATTTAGATGACTAAGAGGAAGTCTAAAGGCTAATGCAAAATCCCTGTGAGAATTCAGACAATTGTTTAGCTTTCCCAACTTCGTTTAAAGATGCCATAATCTCTACCCCGTATCATAAAGACCAAATAGTTTGAGATAAAAGGGGACTTGCATTAGAGTAATGAAATTTGAGAAGAGAAGATGGAATTGCTTTCAAGATAGGAAAACTGGACTATAGAAGTTCTGCAGGACATTAAAGACTTAGTAGTAGAATTAAAATTAGCCTCCAGGGCAGTAAAGAACAAACAAAAATGATGCTGTGGAAGCCAAATTTACAAATTCCTCAGGAAGGGTATGATCTGGCCCCAATCTACTTCAGCCATTAGCCACTCACCATTCACTCCCTATTTTTCAGTCACAGGTCTTCTTTTCTTCCCTTAAATTCACCAAGCTGTTCTCCTCAGGGCCTGCTGAAACCTCTGGCAGGGGTGAATTCCCTACACTCCACTTGGCCAATTTCAAATCCTTTCTCGGGCATTTACCTGACATCTCAGAGACTCGGTTTCCCTATGTATAAATCCAATTAATAACAGATTTCTTCAGTCTTTTGTCATGTCGAAATTAATTGAGATAATTAAGTGTAAGAGCTTTACCCAGAGCCTTGTGCATAGTGTAATAAGTGCTTGAAACATGTTAGGTGATAATAGTATCAGTAGTGTAACGGTAGACCTTACTCCTTTAATAACTATCTTGCTCCCCCCCAAACTTGACTTTTTTGTTTGTCCTTATATGTTCTTCACCTAAGATACACAGCAAATGTTATAAAAGTTAAAAGTAAAGCTATACTACTAGAAGAACTTTTTTTTCCTTTTTCTATTTTGGTAGTGAGAATACTCAAAATGTTGTTGACCATGGAAGGACATCTTTTGAGCCAATGAACATGTTGGCTATAAAGAAAAAGACTCACTGTATTTCATTAAAATTCACACCAAGACACAGTCTAGAATACTCAATGTCATAGACAAAGAAAATGTAAATTTCTATAAGAGAAAACAATAAGAAAAAAAATTACCCGTGAGTAAATAAGTGAAAATTAGTCTGGTGCCAAACTTCTTTGGTGCAGCCTTAAGCGGCAGAAGAAATGGAGACCCTCCAAGCAATTTTGAGAGGAAAATGTTGTGATCCAACAACTTTATACCGTTAAGCTGTCTTTTATATGCAAAGGCAACAAAAAACACCCTCAAAAGAAAGGAGTCAGAAATTACTAGCCACATACACTTTGTGGAAAAGAAAAGTTCCTTGAAGAAGTATTACAACCAACTGAGAAATCAAAATTAAATGTCCAAATCTGGGAAAATAGTCATAAAAGTATTGGCAACATGTACTGAAACAAGTTAAAATTAGGAGAGATCCAGATAACTATAAGCCTGTCGTAAAACTGGACGCAAATGGCTATTGTCCTCACCAGAGAAGATAAAATATTTTAATGAAAAGTGATAGGAATAATCTAAATATATAAAGGCATAATACATTAGCAAAGACCAAGATGTGAATGGAGAAAAGAAAATGTAGAAGTTTGTTAAACATTTTGCTTCTACTAGTGTGACGATAAAGATGCAATTTTCTTAATTCTAATAACTTGTAAATTATAGGCTAAAGAATAAATTTGAAAAGCTTGAAGGTAATTTTAGCAAAGTTAAAAAAAAAGTGTTCTGAGCAAAAAGAAAGTAAAGGGAAATCTCAAACGGCAAACACAGAAAGAAAGGAAAGAAGACATAGACCAAATGTAATATTTATAAGAGTAACTATAAATGAGATAAACTCACTTAATAAAAAAGAGGTCTTCAAATTTTTATGTTAATAAAACAAAGTCCAGTTATCTTCTGTTGACTAAAGACATACCTAAAATGAATTCATATAAAAATGTAGCTAGGCAAATGGGCGCAAAACAAAGAAAGGAGCTATATTCCTAGGACACTGTGTAGAATTTAAGATTGAGAGCATCAAATGAGCACTATTTGATATGGTAAAAACTAAATAATCAAGCACCAATTAACTTGTATGTGCCAAAATCATTGCATCAAATATATGTAAAGCTAGCATTCTTAAAAATGCAGGGAGAAATTTATAGAAGCATGCCTATCTTAACGTAATTAAAAGAATGACCAATAGATTTTGAAAATATATATATTAATATAATTAATAACCTTAATTTAAAGGGCATATTTTAAACTATGTATTCTACTAAAAGCAAGTATGTACTTTTTCAGGGAACATGGAACTTAAACAAAATGTTATATACTAAGCTACAAATAAAATCTCGAGTTTCAAAACATAAAAATAAAGTAAACGTAAAAGGGAACGAAGGCAATAGCTTTCCCTACTTGCCACTGAGAAGTATTTAGAAATACAGTGGAAAAAGATCCTAATCACTAAAACAATCACAAATATAAACTGCCTGGGAATTAGCTTCCAAGTGAAAGTACAGATGAAGAAAACCCATAAACGTTTACCAAGGAGCTTAGAATAAGTTGGAAATTCATGGAGGAATTTCAGACGATGGTGGGACGTAACTGTGAGAAGACATCCCTTCTCCCCTCAGGTCTAGAAAGTCAATGCAATTTCAAATAAAGTTGGAATGATATACAGGAGAAAACGGAATTTCCCAAATTTCATTGTGAAATGAAAGAGTAATTAGATGAGCATAATGCAATCAAAGAATGTCTGAGGAAACCCCAACAAGGTTCTTGCTAACAAGAACTTATGAAGCTGAAGTTACCACAGGAGCAACCAGGTGTGTAGGGAGGGAACCAGCCTCCATGAAACAGTCTGCACAGAGGTTCTGAGTGGGCCCCGGGACCATTAACAAGGGCATCACCCTGGAAATTGATAGAAAAGCAAATTCTCAGGCTGCACCCTGGATCTACTGAATCAGAAGCTTAACGATGAAGTCCAGAAATCTGTGTTTTAATGTATTCTCCGGAAAATTGTGACGCATACTGAAGTTTGAGAGCTGAACTCTTCTATGTATTGTGTCCTCATTTATGCATACATACAGAGGGTGCCAAAAACTGTATACACATTTTAAGCAATGTTATCTATGTATTACAGTTTGAGTTGAAGTTGCCACTACTGGTCAAGCGTGCTACACATGCTGTGTACATCCATTTTACCTGCAATCGGTACACTTTTGGGGAATGATTGATTTTCTTTCCAGCAAGATCTCTTAAAATGTGGATACCCCTTTTTTGGCACCTCTCACATATATTTCAGAACTAGAAATTGTTTTTTGCACAGTTATTAAGATGTAATGGAAATTGAGCGGATGAAGATAACTCAAGAAGATGAAAGAGTAAGGGCTCTCCGACTGGAGCAGACCAAAAAGTCTAGAGCTGAAAAGTACTTTAACAGCAGCCCCAGTCTGGGTCCTCATCCCACTAGAACACATCCAGGTGACCTTGGACAAGTTGCTTCATCTCACTTGGGGCCTGGATGCCTTAGAATTTTTTGTGTGATGCTGGGTGGAACGTGTTGACATGACAAGTCCCTTTTCCTTCTAAAGTGCATCTGAACCTAGCATAAAATTGCACCTCCACAAAACTCAACTGGAAGTGTGCAAAAGACCCAGCTTCACTTCTCCCCTATCATTTAACTTAGTGTCTAGCTCAGTGTTCCGTGTCTACTGCTGGTGGAAGACATAACTTAGTCACTTCTCAGAGCACTCAGCGCTGTCTAAGTCGCTTGATTCTGAATTTCACACCTTCCTCCTTCCTTGGTGGCAGTGAGGTCCTGAGAGCTGCACACTGTGGGAGTGGAGTGGGGAAGCGCATGGTCCCCGCCCTTCGTCTGTCCTAGGCACGGCATACGCCGGAATGCTCTGTGGGCGTCTCTCCCCACGGGTGTCAGTTGAAGTTGCTACCATCCCACCCAGCCTCCAGCTGCACAGGGCACACGACTTTCCATGGCAGCATTTTCTCCTACCCGGTGGTGAGACAGACCCCTTTAGATCCACAACGTCTTCCTCAGCTAACCTCAGTGCCCCCGTTCACCCCAAACCTGAAGAACTCTGAGAGGCAAAGACACTCTCCATACCTTGCATCCCACAAAACCATATGTCCCCTCTGCTTTACTTATTTTTCTTTTTTTTGAGACAAAGTCTCACTTTGTTCCCCTTGGTAGAGTGCCGTGGCATCACAGCTCACAGCAACCCCTAACTCTTGGGCTTAAGCTATTCTCTTGTCTCAGCCTCCCAAGTAGCTTGGACTATAGGTGCCTGCCACAACATCTGCCTATTTTTAGAGGTGGGGTCTCTCTCTAGGTCAGGCTGGTCTCAAACCCATGAGCTCAGGCGATCTACCCACCTCAGCCTCCCAGAGTGCTGAGATTACAGGTGTGAGCCACTGAGCCCGGCCCCCCAATCCCTTATCATGAGATTGGGGGTGCCTGAAGGGTTGAATGTGGCTGCTTAGTGCACATATAGATTTTTTTCCCGATTCAAAGGAGTCCCCCCACAAATTTCTAGAAATAAAAAAGAATCTTTGCAATTAAAAACTCACCAGTCAAGTTAAATCCTATATTTGACATAGCTAAAGGAAGAATTACTGAATTAAAAGATAATACTGAGAAAATCATCTAGAATACAACATTAACATCCTTTAAAAAAAATACAATGAATGGAAGGTTCTGACATGGATCTAATAAGAGCTATTATATAAGGAAAAGATAGGACAGCTGAGATATAATACTTAATGGAACACACTTTGTGGGTCAACAAACATATTTTTGTGAATGCTCACGCATACTTAAAAGAACATGCGCCCCACCATTTGCTAGGTACAGCACTCTAGACACAACCGTTAGGTCAAGTTTGTTGCAAGTGTCCTTCAAATTCTCTATGACCTTATCAATTTGGATCTGCTTGTTCTAGGACAATGGAATAGGTGTGGTTCTTCTTCCACTATGATTGTGGGCTTGTATTAGTATATTTCTCCTTAACACTATGTATTCTTGCCAATTTTTACTTTATTTTGGAATATCTTATTAGCTGTATAGAAATCCAGAATTGTATCTTTTTGGTGAATTGAAACATTCATAATTATGATTTGTCCAGCTGCATCTCTAATACTTTTTGTTTAAAAGAAGAGTCTGATATTAATATAGCTGCACCAACTTTCTTTTGGTTAGAGAAAGATTTGCATGGCATATCTTTCTACATTCATCTACTGAAACCTCTCTATGTCCCCCTTCTTGGATGGGATTCATTGAAATAGTAATAAGATTTTATTGAAATATTATCAGTGTTTCGGCTCGGCGCCTGTGGCTCAATGGGCTAAGGCACCAGCCATGTACACCTGAGCTGGCAGGTTCGAATCCAGCCCGGGCCCACCAAACAACAATGATGGCTGCAACCAAAAAATGGCCAGGCATTGTGGCGGGCCCCTGTGGTCCCAGCTACTTGGGAGGCAGAGGCAGGAGACTCGCTTGAGCCCAGGAATTGGAGGTTGCTGTGAGCTGTGATGCCATAGCACTCTATCCAGGGTGACAGCTTGAGGCTCTGTCTCAAAAAAAAAAAAAAAAAGAAATATTATCAGTGTTTCATCTAGTATAGACAATCTTTGATTTTTCCATTGAAACATTTTGTCTATTTATATTTAGTGATGATTGACGCATTTGAATTTAATACTACCATTTTCCTATGTGCTATTCATCCTGTACTTTTTATGCCATTTTAACTCTTATGTTATCTTGGGGATGAGTTAATGGTTACCACACAGTTTATATCACAAGTTTATAACTTTCAAATTCTAATATTGGCTGATATTTCCATCCTCTTTCTGAACAAGACAAAAGCCACTGAGGTCCTTAAATATATTTACCCTCTGACTTGTTGTCATATATTTTGATTCTTTCTGTATTCTAAAACTCACCAAAACATTATTATTTATAGTAATAATTTTTATTTGTAGACTCAATATTCATATACATTTGTCCACATATTTATGTAATTTCCATTTTAAAGAAATTTTCATATTCACATTCCAATATCGACAGACCTGTATTATATGCTCATTTGGGATAAATGGATGAAGAAATGTGGCTTTAAAATCTTTAACAATGTTTCACAATTCCTTTGTTTTGCAGCTTAGTCACTGTGGCATCTTCCTGAATGAAAAGTCAAAAACTTGCAGTCTGATGCGTGCTGTTATAATGGGCCACCAAGGCAGTATTTACAATGACTCAGAAAACCAAGCATGTGGGATGGCTCTGTCTGGAATGGTTTGATTTTATTTTAACACGATCTTACTCTCGACCACTCCATATATCCTAATCACATTTTCTAAATTACAATGAATGTTCTCTTAGGATTCTGTGGCACTCCTTTGAAATGACTAGAAACATCCCAGCCATGGCAAATCCAAGGGCAAGAACCACATAAATGATACAAACCAGTCCAGCTCAAATATTTGAGTGCAATGCAACATTCTGCAGGGATTCTGAGAGTTCAAATTTAGCAGAGAGGTCAAGAGAGCAGCACTGGAAGTGAAGAAGGCATTTGAGGGCAGAAGGTGGCTCATGTATGAGGGCAAGGAAACTTTCCTGATGTTAGGTAAATTATGTGAGCTAATGCCTTTCAGCAATTAGAATCACAGGGCTGGGAACCTTGGGATAGCTTCCATTTTGTCAGGTAAGTGACATGAAATGGAGCACTTGGGGTCTCTTCTTACCTTTTCTTACCCTTCTTACCTTGGAGAGTTCTGTGAGGTTACCTGTGAGGTCCATGTCGACCATATATGTAGGACATATTACTGATGGTCCTGATTTTACGTGGCATCCTCACCACCTTTCTTATTTCGACCCTCACTTTGGTCCTGATTTTACATAGCATCCTCCCCACCTTTCTTATTTTGACCTTCACATGGCAAGAAGGTATTAGGTCTCGAAGCATCCAAGTTAATCCTTAGGTCTTGATGCCCTTGGGAATTGCCCTGTCCAACCTGACATCTTCACTGCAGAGAGAATCCTTCGGCCACCCCCCCACCCCCCAGCTATTATGAAGACAGGTGTGGTACTTTTCCAGTTTAGGGCAATTTTCCCCCCCTTTGCTTCAGTGTAGGTTCTATGACAAGTGAGGTCTGTCTGTCTGAGTTTGATCCACTAAGTACTGTAGCCCAGCTGCCAGTAAAAACTCATTTCCACAGTAATACACGGCGTCCACCCACGACAGCCTGTGGACTAAAACTAAACCCATAAATGCTAAGGTAAGAGCTGTATTGTTCCCTCTCGGCCTTTTCGTCTCCGCACTGCACAGGGACAGAGCAGAACTTAGATCGTATCCACAAGTGAAGACGGCAGAACAAAGGGAAGATTGGCAGTTTCTCCAGAGAAAACACATCCTCAGATCTGTGCACATCCTCAGACCTTTGCAGAGCTGGGCCGGGTTTTTCTAAGACAAGGGATTTCTCTCCTCTCATATTCTCTAGCTCTTGCTTCTTAAGGCTGCTAGAATATTGCATGGAACATGTATATACAAAATAACTATTCGTTGTTTATCTGAAATTTAAATTTACGTGGGTATGGCTGTATATTACCCGGTGACCCCCCCACGACCACTTATTTTGATGTCTTATTGCACTGTCCTCTGTTGCCCACCGTGTTGTGAGTTGTTTGTCTGCTCTATAGGTCCGTGAACTCTTGGGAATTACTCTAGTCCCTAATGGCACCAGATTCAGTGCCAAACTTGTATTATGACTGCTTTGGCATCAGTTTGTTTTGGCTCAACACAGACTCCTTCAAATCACTGTAGACAGGTTTAAAGTTGTTAAGAGTACATGTATCATTATAAAAGTTTTGAGATACACAAAACTCAAGAAACTTAAAATCTATGCACACCAAAACAAATGAAGCCCTCCCAGCAACACTGATAGCCGAAGAAGTTGAAATTTGCACGGGCTAATCAGAAAGGACACTGTGGACGGTCTTTCTTGAAAGTGAAATAATGGCCCATAACCCAGTCTGTCTCAAAACTTTCATAGCGACCCACATATTAGAGGGCCAAGGCCACAGGGTATAAAAATGCATAAATATGGTTTTTGGTTCCAGAAATGATGCTGCAATCAATGTCTGTTCTTTTAAATCAAGAGTTGTAGTAGCAAGGTTTACAGCATCGTGCAGCATTCATTTCCAACAGAAATATGATGTTAACCTCATGTATATTTTAAAATTTTCTAGTCAACATATTTAAAAGGTAAAAAAGAAATACATAAAATTAGTTTTAATTATATTTAACGCAATGTATTCAAAATGTTGTCATTTTCACATGCTGTCAAATATGAATTATTAATGAAACATTTTCCATTTTTTCATACCAGGCCTTTAAAATCTAGCCTGTATTACACATTTATCGCACTTCTCAATTTGATTGCCAAATTTCATCAGGCATACTTAATTTGTGTTTGTATTTCATATGATGTCATTCAAGTCAATTCACATACCCAAATTAAGTCAAAAACACCTACAGGTTTTTCAGTAACTGAATTGAAAATAGCTTTTTTAACATTTAAATTTAGTTATGTTTACATAAAACAGAATAAAACATTAAATCTCTTATTCCCAAATAGCCACATTTCAGGCACTCAGTAGCCACAGCACAGACCTAGATAGTGTCTGGAGCTTCTTCTCAAATCCTTTTAACCCGACCAAACAAGCCAAATAAAACAAACCCACAAGCACTGCTATCTTCCCAGGGTCTGGAATCCACAGTGTTCTAATTCCCTGCAGTGCCTAATAATCCCTCTTTGCTGCCGTAGCAAATCTCCCTTGAGCAATTATTTTTTTTTTCAGTGACAAAAATCATACTAATGTAGTTTGACTTAAAAGCTGCCAGACACCATCTCTGCTGAGTGAATTTCTTGATTTTTCAGGTTGCCTGCTGGATGATGTCTTCATTAGAGAAGCCCATTCCAGATTATTGCTAAAGACATATTACATCCTCCACATCTGAAACGGTCTGAACCAGTCTGAGAATGCGAACTCCAGAACCTCCCCCGCAGTCCAAACAGTTTGTGGACTATGTCTAAATAGTCTGTTGCACTAACCACAACTGAGGAATTTATTAGAGTGTTAAAGTACTGTAACAAAAATGTTGTCATTCAAAGGCTTGGGGGAGGAGTGAAGTATTCCTAGGGCCAGACTCTGGGGCTCTGGCAAGCCTCCAGACGAAGTGTCAGGATCCTGGGATCAAAAGGTGATTGAGAGGCGTCTAATCAAGGAGTGCCACTCTTGATATCTGTGGTTTCCTTTCCAGCAGTGGAATTCAGTGCGGACCTTTGAACAGCTCCACAGCCAGCTCTGGGGCCCTGCAGGAAGAGGCGTGAGTGGATTCCTGGAAATTACAAATAATGGGGGTTGGGTGCTTGTCTGTATCATTCTGGGACTAGCCTCGTCATTTCTAATTGTTAACACAGGACATCCTCACCAGTAACCAGGATCTCCCAGGGCAATTCATTTATATCTAATGCTGATGAAGTTGTTCAAAAAAATTAAATAAGAAGAGAAACACACAAAAGATAGCAAAACAAATCACAGAAGTGCGTATGTGGGAAAAAATTACAAGATATTAATACAGTCATGCATCTCTTAAGAGCGGAGACATGTTCTGGGATACATGTAAGGCAGTTTTGTCACTGTGCAAACATCATGGAGTGCACTTCCACAAACCTGGATGGTGCAGCCTACTGCATACCTAGACTGTCTGGTGCAGCCCACCACGCCTGGGCTACAGCCTGGACAGCAAATCACGCTCTGAATCCTGGAGGCAACTGTAGCACAAGGGAAAATATTTGTGTATCTAATCATTTCCAAATATAGAAAAGGTGCAGTAAAAATGCAGGCTTACAATCACATGGGACCACCATTGTGCACACCCTCTGTCAGTGACCAAACTGTAGTGGCATGTGACTGCATAAATATTAAAATATTAATCAGCAACTCATTATACATATAATTTGTGGTTTTGGTAATTTCATTTGCCGTCTAAGGCAAATATGTCTCTTGAAAATACTTCCTTGCACTTGATTAATTTCTCAGAGGACATTATTATTATTATTAGACACAGTATCACACTCTGTTGCCCAGGCTAGAGTGCAGCAGGGTCATCACAGCTCTAAGCAACCTCAAACTCCTAGGCTCATACGATCCTCCTGCTTCAGCCTGCTGAGTAGCTGAGGCTATAGGCGCACATCTCTGTGCCCCTGTTTTGTACAGACAGAGTCTCACTCACGCTCAGGCTGCTATGAACTCTTGAGCTCAGGTGATCCACTCACCTTGGCCTCCTGGAATGCTAGGACTCCAGCATGAACCACCTTGCCTGGCTTCTTAGAGTATTAATATGAGGTATGACAATTAAGTTTATGAACTTGTCCTAGAAAGAATCTCAGGGATGACCACAGGACACTGTGCAGCATATCCGAGAGCTGATGGTGGGAAGCAAGTTTCCCCCAGGGGACACTGCCACCGAGTAGCCAAACTTGGTGATTCCTTGGGAAGGAGCCACTGAGCGGTCTGCCCACGGTGGCTGTCACCAGCATGCCATTCTCCACATGCACAGTGTCTTTTCCTGAGCTGCTGAAGCCTGTCATCCCTTTGTCCTCTGAGGCTTGTTCCTGCTCCATCTTGGCATACATGAACAGAAACTAGGCCAAGGCCCCGTCCTGGGCCAGCATCTCCTGGTAGGAGCCCACCTTGGAAATTTAGATGTATCTCTATTCAGGAAGGACAAGCCTCTACCCAGCCCAAAAGATATCTACTAATATGGAGTGAAACTGCCCGTCATCGAAAGGGTTGGGTCCCTCACGTTGGGTTCCCTCAGGGGTCAGTTGTCTCTCTGTCTTTAGATTTTTTTGAGCATACAGTTTGTTGCAAATGGGGTCCTCCCAAATCAGGCCCCACCAAACTCGTTAAGGCAAACACACCCCTAATGTGTGCTTTCATAGATGGCTGGCTCATAAGAGTCCAAGCCAAAGCCTCAGGTAGGAGAATGAGTCCATGAGAATTTTGTCTACACTTAGCTGTGATGTTCCAAATGTCAGAAAGGCTGTTTGGCTTTCAAGGGGATCTTGGCACCATTAGAATCAATATCCATTAGAATCATTAGGTCTTTGCACCTGGGGCTTTGATGGGGAAGCATAGCGCCTTGGGACCCCTCATTTATAAAAGTCTAAACTCCCCAGTAGGAACCTGAATGATAACGGACCCTCCTTTGTAGCAGAGGTAACCCAGCATATCCAGATATACATATATAGCATATTCTAGATACAGAATCAAAATTGCATGAAACCCACCCAAAGTGGAGTAAGGTATTGCTGCCTCTGGATAAGGGGAGTCTTCAGCAGGCTTAATTGAGTTAAACCTCAAAGAAAGAGTTTACAAGAGGCCCTTTCTAGCACCCCAAGGTAAGTACTATGTTGTGCCTCCTCCCATAGATGTGAAAGGGTTTAATTAATAGTGGGGAGTATGTAACAGAGACTGGCCTGGAAAAAAAAGGAAATTGTCTCCTCAAAACCCCTCACCTTTTTTTTTTTTTTTTTTTTTAAGAACTAAAACCAACATCTCTGCCTCAGGCCAGTTTGGGAGGGGCAGGGGAATGTCTTCTGTTCTTTGTGCCACAGAAGATAGCTCAAGGGAATTATCAGGGCAGAGGTCAGGAGATTGAGATCATCTTAGCTGAAGATGGGGGTCTGGGGATTAATCAGAACCTTAAAAAGCTCTGTGTCTCTGTTCAGAGGGGGTGATGTTGAAATTTTTGAGAAAGGAGTTTGCTAGCCTCCTCATTTGTAAACAAATTAATAAATTGTGTTAAAGAAAGAAAGAAAAAAAGGAAGGAAGGAAGGAAGGAAGGAAGGAAGGAAGGAAGGAAGGAAGGAAGGAAGGAAGGAAGGAAGGAGAGAAAGGAAGAAGCTGAATATCACTATGGTCACCTTCAAAGTACTCCCTTTTAGAACTATGCACCAATGCCAGCACCTAGCCCACTCTTCAAAGCAATTTCTGAACTCTTTTTTGTGGAATGGCCATCAGAACTGTCTTCAAATTATGCTTGATATCCTGAATGTCTTCAAAATATCTTCCTTTCAAGCCCAAACTGGACTGAGAGTGCCCAGGGCAAATTCTCATGGCTCCAGCTTGTGTCATCACCCCTCAAGAGCCCCAGGTTTGCCTTATAGCGGAGCGCCAAGCGAGAAAATTTCTTTTGGACACAGGAGCAACTTTTTCTGTACTTCTCTCTAACCCTGGTCTTTTATCTCCTAAATCCATAACTATACAGAGGGTGTCTGGACAGCCAGTTACCAAATTTTTCTCCCAGCCTCTAAGCTGCAATTGGGATGCCTTACAGTTCTCTCATGCCTCCCTCATCATCCCTGAGAGTCCTGCTCCCCGTTTGTGGAGAGACATACTAACTAAAACAGGAACTTTTCCCTCCTGGAGATCTAGTCATGATCAAAACTCTTCCCTCTAATTCACCTTCCCTGACCCCAACTTGGGAAGTCCCCTTTCCTGTTATCTTGTCTTCTTCTACTGTTAAAAGTTATAGGAGTTGATTCCTGCATACATCATTCACGAGCAAAGTCCTGGAACCCTCCATCTCCTACGGAGGCAGGCAATGAAGACAGCCAACCACAGACCACCTACACTTGTGAGCCAAAAGAAAGTTTGAAGTTATTATTTAG
>CAUYRH010034070.1:0-53652 GCA_963574655.1 Perodicticus potto | reverse complement strand
GAGATCTTTTCTTCTGCCTGGTCAACTCTATTACTGAGGGATTCTACTGTATTTTGGAGGTCTTCAACTAACTTTTTTGTTTCCTTGAACTGTGCTATCTCTTTTCTTAAATAACACTCTCTGATCATGTATTTTCATATTAGGCATTAAGTCAACATGGTCTTCATGTATATTACCTCATCATATTTTCAAGCATTTTTGTACATTTCCTTGTGAATGTCTCCTAGAAACGGAGAAATATTAGAGAGTGAGTTTTATAAATTTAAAATACTTGTGTGAGAATATAGTGGTTAAAGAGTTTGGGATGCAGGGAAGTGCCTGTGGTTCAGTGGGTAGGGCGCTGACCCCATATACCAAGGGTAGAGGTTCAAACCCAGCCCTGGACAAACTAGAACAAAAAAATAGCTGGGCGTTTTGGGAGGTGCCTGTAGTCCCAGCTACTCAGGAGCTGAGGCAAGAGAATCACCTAAGCACAGGAGCTGGAGGTTGCTGTGAGCTGTGACTCCATAGCAATCTACCGAGGGCAATAAAGTAAGACTCTGTCTCATTAAAAAAAGAAAAAAAGAGTTTGGTTTGCAGTGTCAGATACCTTTGATTCTGGCCTTACCATTTATTTAGTATGACGCCAGGGCACATCCCTAAATGAAGTAGAATATGTAAAATTATTTGTAGTACCTATTAACATAGTGATAGTGCTTCTTAATGTTAACTAATGCTAGTATTGTATTTGTATCATCATTGCTATATGAAAAATTTGCATCACTAAGAATGAATGAAACTTTGGCTTTTTTGTGGTTAGGTGATTAAAATTGATTTGGCTATTCACTATTTCTGAATTTTAACTTCAAATATAAGATTTCACTTACCAATAATTAATTAACTATAACAAAAGTATTCTCCGGTTTGAGTAATCCTTTGTGTGTTATTTCAAGACTTCCCACATGAGGGCAGCATGGTACCTTTAAAGACCAGCCTGGTGGGGGAAGGTGGGGCATCTAGTATTAAAGCCATAAAAACCATGGTTAGAAATTAAAACTAGAAGTCTCCATAATTATCCTCTCCTTCAAACTTTAACTTTATAATTGAAAGAACTGATGTCCAAGGAGACCAATTATTATAGCAAGTCCAATCACACAGCTGATGTTTTTTGAAGGTAGAACAAAGAACCATCCAATAGCATTAATACTAGCAATAATAATTGCATTATCAGAGCACCTAGCTATTTTAAGAGACCTTTTATTAAGCACTAGTATTTCATGTGACAATAATTAGTAGGAAATTGAATAATCTGGAAAATGCATTAGCCACAGGAATGTTCCTTTCCAAAGAAATAGGCAAAAATAATCTCATTTCTGGAAGGACTTAAGCATGTACTTGAAGGCAGAAGAGTGAACTGTGTGACTTCTCAAGGTTGTCATTAATATTTTGCTCACAACAATGTGTTTGTGAATTGCTTTGGAACAGCAGCACTGTCTCCAAGAGGCAGCAGCAAGTGAGGGAAGTGTGTAATTTGGTTTTGTCCAGAAAATTTCCAGTTTCTTTCTTAACCTACCTTTTTTCAGCACCCCTCACTGCAGTTCCATAGTCTAACAAATATGTGCACATAAACAGCCAGTGTAAAACAAACAGGCAGGGACTGAGCAGAGGCCCCACCCCAGTGGGAGCACTCGGTGGGGAGCGACGCCTTAGTTTCACAATTACAGTCATACTCATGCATATCCTATTTCAAACATTCAAATAAAGATTCATCAGATAATCTAGGTAAATAAAATATGCTCACTATACCATCTCACTCCCCCTATTTCCCTCAGCCTCCTTCGTATCTTTAAATCCGCACAGTTGTTCTTATTCTACCAACTCTATAGTCATCATCATAACTTATCTGCATTACTCCACCAGCCTTGAAAATTGGACAGTGTGATGATTAGTTTCTGTGTCAATTTTCTCAGGCAAGAGGATGCCCAGAGAGTCAGTCCAGGTCCAACCTTATTCTAGGTTTTCTGTGTGGGTGTTTTTGGATGACACATTGAAATCAGTCGCCTGTGTTGGGATGATTGCCTTCCATCATGTGTGTTGAAGGCCTAGATGTAAGTGAAGGCTGGCCTGCCCAAGGGAGGGGCATCCTTCCTGCCTGCCTGACTACCTTCACCCTGGACACAGGTTTCTTTTTCCACCTGCAGATTTGAATCAACACATCACTTTTTGGGGGGTCCCTACGCTCCTGATCTTCAGACTAGATCTACACCACTGGCTTTTCTGGTTCTTGGGCCTTCGGCCTGTGACCAGAACTAGACTTTCAGCTCCCCCGAGTCTCCAGCTTGCTGACTCACACTGCAGACCGTGAGACTTCCCGGCATGTATACTCTTATGAGTCAATTCCTCTTAATCTCTCGCTCTGTCTGTCTGTATATATACATCCTATTGGTTCTGTTTCTCTAGAGAACCCTGGTACACACACTTACACTCTTTCCACTATATTTTCAGTCAAAACAGAGTGTCATTTGCATAATAATTATGAGTTAGAATTACACATTAATTCAATAAATAATCTATTCAGGATGGACCCTCTTCCTCATGCGGGGCACTAACCTTGAGCACTTGGTGGTCATCATGGTGTCAGTATTTAACAAATACGTGTTGAGGCATGAACACATAAATTCTCTTAGTTATCTTGTGAAAGAATTTTGTTTCTATGGGAATGCCTACATTTTCCCTTCCATCTATGTGTGAGCACACAGAGGTTGTAAGCTTACTGCAAATAAAGTGCTTATCATTTTGTTGCTAGGATACCACTTTGTCCAGCCACAAAGCTATGCATATTATAGTTTTAGGACAAAGGGCAAAACTATTTTCAAGTATGATTAACATACAATAAAGAGGCTTAAAATAAGTGTTAGTTTTCAACCAGTATGCTAGATTGTGAGATTTGTGCTTAATTTATTGACATCTGTGACAGTACTTTGACAGAAGACGCCCACATTTTACCAGGTTATAAAAGTGGGTTGGAAAGAGTGTTTTGTTTGACTATGTCTGTGGTGTCAGCAAGTGGCACAGTGACCATGACAGACTCAGTCCCTGCTGTTTCTTCACAGGCACACTGTTCCCTTGAGTGACCTGGGCACACCACCCAGAAGCCACTTTCATCTGCCTTAAAGCCTTTTTCCTCCTCACCAAACCTTCCTGGTGGGCATCGGCATCCTGCCTTTTCTCTCCCATGTCTCTTCAACACCCCAGGCTCTTTCACAGGTGGGAGCCTCTTCATTATTTCCCAGTAAGCCTAGAAATCTTTTCTTCCAGCTCTTCACATTCTTTGTTTATGTTTCAGCCCAAATGTGTGCCCTGCATGCCTTATTTCAAGTAGCGCAGCATCCTGGGAGTCATTTTCTATCCCATTCCCCTGTTTATTTTGTTCATTGAACATTAAACTATCCGAAAATATTTTCTTTTTCATTTCTTTTGCTCCTTCTTGTCTGTATCCCTGGCAGATAGTATCTGTAAACTATGGTGTCCGTGATACAGGAGCCAATCTAAGCTGTTGGCTCTTGGGTTGTATAGAGTGCCCCATGGTGATCAGTAACGTTTTCTGAAGTGTCTGAATCTTATTCATTGAACAAACCATATGAAAACACAGTTCATGAGGATCAGACTTCTGTCAGTTGCTAATATGAAAATAGGATTCAAGACTAAATAATAAAGTAAAATTTCGGATATTTAAATGTCTTTTAATTTGGAAATTGGTTATTTAAATTTATTGGCTAAATGTATGTGTAATTTCTAAATGTTTCAGATTGGAGGGGCTGTGTTTGTGCAATATTGGGATTAGTTTTTAACAAAAAAAGTATGTCCTTAAGTTAAAAAGATAATTTTGTGATGTTCTCTCAAATATTTGCCTTCATTGACCAGGACTATCAAATCTAATCATGTTTTTTCTTTAAAAACATGGATTAAATAGTCTAAATTTATAATATTGCCATTGATTTATGACTTTCTTTTTCTGAGAAGAAATATTGAAGTCCAGAAGAAGCTGGATCATTTAAAAGCAGAAAACATAGTCAGGAATTGTGGTTGTAAGGTGCTAAGTGCCAAATCCCTATGAGAGGTTGGAGATTGAAGCCACCTGACCCAGGTAGAGGGCATGAAAATAAAGGACTTTGATAAGAGTATATGAGGGAGAGTCAGAGCTAAACACTGAAGAAAAGCTGCTGTTTGGTAAATCATTGCTGAAATACTACGGCAAATAGAGGTGAAATGGTGTGCTCTGTTACTGAGTCACAGACACATCCTCATCAGTGCCCAGGAGAAGGGACTGGACAGGCGTGGAGCTGCCCCTGGGCCGGGGTAAGTTTGAGTCATCCTTACTAAGGAGTTCAAAGTGCTGCACCCCAACCTGTTTTGCAGTCACAATTTTCTTAGCCCATGTTTATAAGTTATCACCAGAGATGAGGTTTTATTATCCATCTGTATGCTTACTTGCTGGGTAGATTGTGAGTCCATCATTCTTCCTCCTCTCCCTCCCCCAGCTTCCCCAGGTGTGAAGTCTGTCTTCTCACCCTGTTCACTTTGAGCTTGGCCAAGTCTCACCTTGTCGCCCTGGGTAGAGTGCTATGGCGTCACAGCTCACAGCAACCTCCAACCCCTGGGTTTAGGCGATTCTCTTGCCTCAGCCTTCCGAGTAGCTGGGACTACAGGCGCCTGCCACAATGCCCGTGGTGCCTATTTTTTTGTTGCAGTTCGGCTGGGGCTGGGTTTGAACCCATCACCCTTGGTATATGGGGCCAGCACCCTACTGACTGAGCCACAGGCGCTGCCCTGACTAATATTTTGAGCAGAAATTGTTGTGTGCCTTTTCCCAGCTGATGCTTTAAGAAGCGTGTCAAGTTATTCCTGGACCATCTGCCCTTTGCCATGAGAGAAACAAGTCTCAGGGAATTCTTTCTAAGCCTGGATTGTGAAATGAAGGCTCAAACCCGTCTGAAGCTTCCAGGCCAGTCTAGTGTGGGAAAGCCCAGAAAGGCAGCGCTGAGGTCCACTAAAGGCCAGATCATCCACCAACATGATGTGAAAGAATGAAAACAAACAAACAAATGACAGTTTTTGTAAGCCACAGAAATTATCTGCTACAGCAGCACTATAATGTGACCTACAAATAAAGCCATGTCTGCAGCATTTGCCTGTCTTTAAATTGCTAGCATGTTATTCAGGTGTGCTGATGCTTTTATTTAGATTTTACTGTTTGATCTTCAACACTATGAAGGCAGAGATTGACTGTTGCTTTAAACCATGGAAAAATGGCACGATAGAGGAAACCTCACTAATTCACTTGCTGATAAAGTACCATGAACAACACAGTACATTTGTTGAGGAAAAGAGACAATGATTAATAGAAAAACAAGTGCTTATGGGGATTAAAAATAATGTCTAATATAATTGACACAGGTGATGTTTTCACTATTTGCATATTTTTAATAGGCTTCTAGATTTCTAACTCGATGCCTCTAATGATTTACCCTGATTTAACTCTGGCTTTTAAGTTGCTGTATCTCTCTTCTCTCTCTCTCTCTCTCTCTCTTTCATGTGTGTATGTGCATGTGCCAGAAAACAATCCTGGAGCAAGATTCTATTTTAGAGAAGAATGGATCAGTAAGTTCATTGCAGGACACTGGTACCTGCACATTTTGATCACAGAATTTGGTTTGTGCCAGTGAGCTTTTAGAAGAGCTCTGTGTAGCTGATGGTTAAACCATGTGTCCCAGGTACAAAGTTATGTATGACACCACTGACTCTGCTATTGTGCAAAGCCTACTGTTATTTCTGTCTTCTAATAGAGTGGTCCTGTATTATTTTTCACTGAGGTTTTCTTTATTAGACTCTGACTCTTCCAAACAAGAATTGGAGCAACATTGTCATCTCTGAAAGCATGTGACCTACAAATAAAGCCATGTCTGCAGCATTTGCCTGTCTTTAAATTGCTAGCATGTTATTCAGGTGTACTGATGCTTTTATTTAGATTTTACTGTTTGATCTTCAACACTATGAAGGCAGAGATTGACTGTTGCTCTCTTTGACTTGATGGCCAGAAAGCTTTGTGAAAAATAAGTACTCAGCGATTGTTGCTAATTGCCTCTTTTCTCCACTTCATTTTGTTATTACAGACCTGGAGAAAGACTCTTTTTTTTAAATAATTTTATTAAATCATAATTGTGTACATTGGTACAATCATAGGGCAGAATGTGCTTCATATACAATCAGAAACATTTTGATCGTACTGTGAGAGATAGCCCTCATAGCATTTTCTTAATCACTATATAAAGACAGTGATACTCTACATTTAATAAGTTTCACCAGTACCCTACTAAGATGCACCGTAGGTGTGATCCCACCAATTGCCCTCCCTCCACCCAGCCTCCCCCTCCCCTCTCCTCCCTTTTGTTCAGCGTATATGTAAATAGGCGTTTGACCCAAGTCTTATAAATAAATAGATAAATAGATAAATAAATAAATAGATAAATATGTCTAAGGAAGAGTTGAATCTACTTGAGAACACTCTGGGCATGACTAATTTCACAAGGGCACTGTGTGATAAAAAGCAGTGTTTGTTTTCCAAGTTGATTTCAGTTGGCGGGGCGCCTGTAGCTCAATGGTTACACCACTGGTCCCGTGCATGGGGCCTGGTGGATTCCAACCTGGCCTGGGCCTGCTGAACAAAAACAAACAAACAAAAAGAAACCAGGTTGATTTAAGTGATGAAAACAGTAGCAATGAATGTTTCCATTCACTTAAAACCACATTCTAAAATTTTGGGTGGCCGCCCGGCAATTCGGTAGTCTCACTTTCTACTGTCTATCTCCTCCATAGAATATTTTTGGAGAATAACTTAGACAACGATGGTCCTTGCTGACCTGCTGGGAATCTGTCTATCCCATTCTTTTGGTACATTATTAATTAAAGTCCACGGTGGATCACGTACAAGTGTGATCTATTTTAAACTGTTTCTTTGGTGTTCTGATTGACTCTGAAGTAACTGTTAATTTTAAATATGTATTCATAGTGTTTATAGACACAACCTTCCGGGTCACTCAGACTTTATTTTACTTAGGGTTTTCATTCATTTAAGTTAGGATTATTATGGGTAGAACTCTCTAATTTCTTCTGGGATGAAACTGAGTTAAAAATTGATTATCTTCTTGCTAAGAGATTTACTTACATAAACTTTGTGTCTAAGAGATTTACTCATGAGAATTCATTCTATTCTCACTAAAATCCTATGATGTATAGACAAGGAAATTAAAGCACGAAGAGGGCAGAAAAACTGCAAATTACTCAGTGAGTCAGGACTCAAGCTGAAACCCTCAGACAGCAGAGACCAGAAGCACTCGGCCACGCATAGCTACGTATACTGTACTTTAAAAGCTTAACGTAATTTTGGGGCGGTGCCTGTGGCTCAAAGGAAAAGGGCACCGGCCCTATATGCCGGAGGTGGTGGGTTCAAACCCAGCCCCAGCGAAAAACTGCAAAAAAAAAGCTTACCGTAATTTTGCACGAACACAAGAGGATTTGTTTACTAGAAAACACAAAATCTGTGTTTTCACCTGCAACCTTATTTCTTGAGTCTACATGAACTTTACCATTTCCCTTGACATCTTTCAGGGGTTTTTCAGCCCTGACCATTCTGTTTCTTCAGGATATAATTACCTGAAAATACCTAACTACCCTGTGACGTTTGTCACTTTCTACTGTCCTCTGCCGTGAGAACTCTGCCCCTGACAAGTAGCAAGATGTGTGTGTATGTTTAGAAAGACAGAAGGCAGGAAGGATAGAATTGTTCCCGTGGGGCATGATCAAAAAGTAAGCACAAACTAAAAAAGTAGAAGGCGTCTACTAAGATTAAATTATGTATTCCTAAATTTCGTATTTGTTATTCCTAAACTTACTGAAATTGAGAAAGTGTCCTCTCTCAAAGAAGACAACTAAAAATGAAGACAGCTTCGTTCTTGAGCCAGCTGGTTGGGGCTTGGGGGTCCCTGGCACTTACCAGAAACACCGTCCAGATGTCATGAAGACAAGTACAGACAACAGGTCGTTGAGGACAATTCCCAGCACGGGACCGAGACTCAGGGAGCATGTGGCCGCTTGTGGGCAGCTTGCCAGGCGGTATGTACTGGGCATCCCGGAAGCACTCTGCACGCCTGGACGGAGCAGGTGAACCCCACCCTGTTCTTGGACGTGCAGCCAGGTGCGTTTGCCACTCCCTAGAGCACTCTGGTTCCAGCAGGAGCCAACAACATCTCCTTTCCCCTTGGAGGAAAAGCTGCTGTGCAATTTATTCAGGATGAGCCCAGAGTCTTAATTGGACGGGTGTGTTAGGAAGTGCTGGCTGTGAGCGCCCTGTGAAACTTTTCTGAGACATCCTCAGCACATCCGTCAGGCTAACCTTAACTCCGGCAGGTCAGAAACCAGCAGGTGGTGGGGCTGGCCAAGAATGAGAGGAACACGAAGTTGTGAAAAATCAAACACGGACCCACCGGAGCGATTCTCTTTTCACCTTCTCAAGTTCCCAAAGGCCAAAGAAAAGAAGGAAGCTGTCATCTTTTCTTCCTCTAGGATCTAATTTACTGGTTCACCATGGGTGGATTTTGCTTGGTTAATTATTTTCCTGATAACCACCTCTGTCACCTTGTAAATGTGTGGGGAGGGAATGAGGAAAGGGACCAGAAGGGAAGGAGGGGGAAGAAAGGCATGAGAGGAGGATTTTGTTTAATTTCTGGAGAGATGGAATCATTGTAAGATTGAGATGAAATTGAAATAATTTTTGCAGAGCTGAAAAGTCAAGGAGGAAGGTAAGGAAGAGGGGGAAGCGGGAAGGAAAGAGAGGGGGCATTTGTTTCCATAGCATAATGTACAAGGTGCTAAGTTCTTATAAACATTAACATCTTTCTTGTTTTTTTTTTGAAAATTTTTAGATTATGCTTTTTCTTATTAAACATACAAAGTACATTCATGAATAAATTATGTGGATAAGTTAAATCAAATCTCTCTTTTGCCTGAAATAGCCAAAAAATAAAATGAAGTTAATTATTATAGTTTTAAAAGTTGGTCTAATAATTTTGAATTTATTATAAGGTTTGAAAAACAAGACAATTATTTCAGAGTTCTTTCTCTTAAGATATAATATGATGACATCTAACAATTTGGATTTTGCTCTCAAATTGCTTTCATTGACACATAATATTTGTACGTATTTATGGGGTACATGTGATGTTTTGATACATGAATGCAATGTTTAATGATCAAATCATAATTAGGATGTCTATTGCTTCAAATATTTATCTTTTCCTTGTGTTGGAAACATTTCAAATCTTCACTTCTAGTAATTTTGAAATATGCAATACTTTATTGTGAACTATAAAGTATATTAAACACCAGAACTTCTTTCTTTCTTTTCTTTTTTAACTCTGCCCCCCCAAAGTCCAACCTCCCAACAAACAAAAAACTGTCTGGAAATACCACTATGCTAACATATTAACCACAGTATAATCATTCATAGGAAAATAGGAATTAAGCAATGAATTAAGTTAAGTAACAAAGTTCAAACTATCATAAACTCACAGACCACAATGATTTTACAAGACAAGCAATTCCGGAAATCTTATAAACAATAAAAAAAGAAGAAATATTTCAATATCATGCTACTTGATCTGGATACACCTGATATTGAAATTAGAGAAAATATATTGTTGTAAAGGGAAATTACTAAATGTTTCACTTATATCCTAAACAACATATTGACAAGTTGAATTAAAAAATTAATGTTTAAGTAATATAGCATAATGTACAAGGTGCTAAGTTCTTCTAAATATCAACATCCTTCTTGCTTCACTCCCATTTCGGGGTGGGGAGCCCTCTCCGCATGCAATCAATAGGCTACAGGGGTGGTTCTCACACAATCTAGTTTCCTACACGGCTGGTCATCTGGGTTCCATTTTCGCCTCTAGCATTGACCTCCATTGTATGACTTTGAACATTTCCTTTGCCTTCATATATCTCATTTTCCCTAATGGGAAAAATAGATTAGGAATACTGTACTAGCCTACCCCTGAGAATAGACATAAGAAATAATGCCCATAAAAAATATCCGTGGAATGGGGTCTAGCCATCTACAGAATGTTATTATCGACACTATTTTGGAAGGCGCTTGTGATTATCCAGACTGGGACCCAGGCCAAATTGAAACTACACCACCTTTTCTCTAAACAATTAAGTGGTTGCCATTTATCACACCCCAGAAATCATGTCTCCAATGCTGTATGTGAGGTGTGCAGATTAGGGAGATGGTTCCCAGGTAATTACTGCAATCAGATCCTCATGAGCTTGATGTACCCCTGAGAATCATATGAGCTCCCACCATCCAGCCCGGGGATCAGGGCGCTGGGAGCACCCAGATTTCTTCTTCATGAGTCTCCCATGCGGACTCACCCCATGAACCTCGTGGGTAATGACTGCTCCTCCAGACTTGCAGAGAAAGCTTTAGCCTTCTGCCTTCCTTCTGGGTCTTCCAGCTACAGAAAGATACGTTTCGTCTCCCCCCCAAGAACCACTGTGGAGAAACTTGGAGTCCACGATGTGAAAACCGGGCCTCACCTGTTTTCTGTACACACCACAGGCTGCAAAAACTCCTATCACAGGAAAAATGTCCTCCCTAAAATTTGTCTGTTTTATAAATTTTAATTTCAGTTAGTGAGAAGATTTTAAAATGTTTCCTTTCTTTCCTCACCTCTGCAATTTCCTAAAATGAGACAGCCCAAATAAAAAATTTTATAGCTGAATAAATAATTCTCCCAAAAGATATCTGAAATGGCATTGATTCTTAAATTTGCTTGTAATTTAGGAAATAGCAGACAGAACATAGGGGAAGCTGGAATGATAATGATTAGAAGAAATAAGAGATCAATTTTTTATTGATAACTTCCTAAGGTTGTGATTGAAAAGAACAGTTGCATTAAAATTATATTAATAATAGTTATAATAGTAGCCAACATTTGAGCTCGTATTCTGTTCCTACTGCACATGCACGATTTCATGTAATCCTCAAACAACTCTATACAATAGCTCATTAGTCCCATTTTAGAACTGGTGCTAACGGCTGGAGAGAGAATGACAGAGAAAACATTTCCCTCAATACCCAGAACTTTTTCCTGCTTCCTGTGTTATCATTTTCTAATAATACAGTCTCTAGAATTGCAGCTTTCAAGACAGGGCCCTGGGATGGAACATGAGCTAAAGATAGTGGAGAAAAGAAAAAAGTCATTGTTTGAGAGATGGGGATGAAACAGGTGCCTCTGTGTTCAAATGCTGGAAGGGATGCTTTAGAGTTCTTGCCCTCAGGGCACTGCCTCTAGGGAGAGTCTTATCTCACTCCTCTAAGAAAAATGTCAATTTCTTCCCTAGAAAGTAAAACCAAAAAATTTCTACAGCGATATAGCCAATATGATACCCCATCCAAATAGTCCCCTGCTTCCTCTATTCTTCTGTGTGTGTGTATATGTGTGTGTGGATATGTGTACATGTGTGTGTATGTGTGTATATGTGTATGTGTGTGTATTTGTACAAGTGTGTATGTGTGTATGTGTACGTGTGTGCAAATGTGTACGTGTATATGTGTATTTGTGTGTATTTGTACAAGTGTGTATGTGTGTATGTGTATGTGTGTGCATATGTGTACATGGGTATATGTGTATGTACATGTGTGTATGTGTGTGTATGTATACATGTGTGTGTATATGTGTGGGTATATATGTGTACATGTGTGTTTGTGTGTATATGTGTACATGTGCATGTGTGCATGTGTATGTGTATATTCGTACATGTGTATATGTGTATGTGTGTATGTGTGTATATGTGTACACGTGTGTGTATGTGTACATGTGTACATGGGTATATGTGTATGTATATGTGTGTATGTGTGTATGTATACATGTGTGTGTATATGTGTGGGTATATATGTGTACATGTGCATGTGTGTGTATATGTGTACATGTGCGTATGTGTATATGTGCATACATGTGTATATGCGTACATATGTACATGTGCATGTGTGTATATGTGTACACATGTGTAAATGTGTACATATGTGTGTATGTGTACGAGTATGTGTATATGTGTGTATATTCATACATGTGTATATGTGTATATGTGTACACATGTGTATATGTGTACATGTGAGTATGTGTATATGTGTGTATATTCGTACATGTGTATGTGTGTATATGTGTACACGTGTGTGTATGTGTACATGTGTGTATGTGTATATGTGCATACATGTGTATATGTGTACATATGTACATGCACATGTGTGTGTGTATGTGTACGTGTGTGTATGTGTACATATGTACATATGTATGTGTGTATATGTGTGTATATGTGTACATGTGTATACGTGTACATGTGTGTATGTGTACGTGTGCGTATACATGTGATAGACACTAACAAGTCAGAATCCACATGGAATAAGGATGACCAGGGCAACCCAGGATCTGAAACTGTAGATGTCTTCTATTTGCACCAAAGTTGCTACAAATTTTAATGGTCCACTATAAGAATGATCAACTTTTTGTCCTGACATTTTGCTTCTTCCCACTTCTTGCATTCTTCCACAAAACTTCCTCAGACTTTACAGTTGATTTTATCACCTTATTAACCTCTGAACTCACTTCTGTTTCATAGCCTATTTCACAGTCATTATTTGTGTTTACATAATTATTTGTTTAGGAAGTGTTTTTCCCAATAGACAGTGAGCGCCATTAGAATGGGAACCACACCTGTCTTGTTCAGTGTTTCTTTCTCAAGGATCTAACATTGTGCAAGGTATACAATAGGTGCTTAATAAGTGTCTCTGCAGTGAATACAGACACTTTATTTCATTTACTGGCTTTAGGGTAACACGTTCATTTAAGGCATATCACTCCTTCCTCAATAGACCTGAACTCTCACTAGCGTCTGTATTCCTCATCTTCTCCCTACCTCAGCTTTTTTTATATGTAGTATTTTTGCCCTTGAAGTATTGTAATAACCTTTATGTAACTCCTCATTCTTCAGCTTTCCCACGTCCAACTCAATCCTGAACAACTTATAATAAATAACTAACCCATCTGCTTAAACTTTTTTTTTCGAGACAAAGTCTCACTATGTCACCCTTGGTAGAGTGCTGTGGCGTCACAGCTCACAGCAACCTTAAACTCTTGGGCTCAAGCAGTTCTCTTGCCTCAGCCTCCCGAGTAGCTGGGACTACAGGTGCCCACTGCAACACCTGGCTATTTTTAGAGACAGGGTCTTGCTCTGGTTCAGGCTGATCATGAACCCATCAGCTCAGGCAATCCACCCACCTCAGCCTCCCGGGTGCTGGGATTACAGGTGTGACCCCCCCACACCCAGCCATCTTAAACTTCTTAACTGCCCTCATTTACTTCAATGAAGGCTGCATCTTTGTTGCTGAACGTGGCAAGTAATCCAGGAGGGCCTCAAGGTGATGGAGCAGTTTCTTTAGATGAGTCAAACCAACAGACCAAGACCATATCTTTCTAAATTATAGGTCCTTATTTCTTTTCGCATCTGCCTAAGATTTGTTTTAGAATTTTCCATTCTTTTGCTTGGATACTATTTTCTCACGTATTTCTTTGAGGGTTTAAAGCATTTTATTTTAAAATTTCCTTCCTTTGTGTATGTCGATCTTTTTGGGCATGGAGTGTCCGCTTTACTGCACAAGCTCCAATTTTCCATGTGAGAAATCAGCATAGCAGCTACTCAGGGGAGAGAGGGGCCTGCTAGGGAATACGGGGGGAACTTTGGGGTTTATTTTAATGCTCACGTTTTTGATCTCTGTATTGTTTACTTGGGTGTATTCGGTTTGTAAAGATTTACTTATGATTTGTGCCTTTTTTCTTTATGTATGTTTATACTTCAATAAAAATTTCAAAAAGTTACATGTATTTCATAGATGACAAGTGAGCATTAAATAATTTCTGTAAATGTTTAACATAGTGTTAAGACACCACACGTACTAAATTGATGTAAGTTTTTGCATTATTAAGATATCATTTGATATTTCAGAAATAAAACAAACTTCATCCTAAAAATAAAAAAAAAACATGTTGGTATAGTTTGCAGAAGTATTAAAATACTCTTCTGCTGTACTCCATACTCACAATTCTTCTCTAGGATAAATGTCTTTATTTATCATGTTTTTGAGGATTTGCCACTAATACTAGACCCCAGTTCTGGATTCCTAATGTGTGATCTTAGAGAAATTCCTAAGAATTCACCTGTTTCTTCCTAAATTTCTTCATCAATAAATTAAAGATAATATTGGTCTTACCTTCTTCTTGTCTAAAGCTCAACTGAATCCATTTAAACTACTAAAACCTATTTATATTTAAGTTATTATAATAACATTTTACTGCAAGAGATACCAAAAAAGTACACTTTATAGTCATTTTTCTCGAAAAGTTTACAACCTACTCAAGGAAATACAATATACCACCTAGAAAAAAATTACATAATGGTACAGGAACAGTCTCCAATTAAGTGAGAAGGGTTTCCGCGCCGTCTTTTACATGCGTGATTACTGAAAGAGCTTGTGTTTTCAAGTGCTCCTTATTTTTATAAGTTTTGAGAACAAGATTCACTGATCTTTGGTATCAGATGGGCAAATAGGTTTTAGGGCCAGCTATAATTTGAATGGACTCTCTCAAACTCATGTTGCAATTTCATTGTGGTTGTGATAGTATTATGAAGTAGGGCCTTTGATAAGTTAGCAGGCTGTGGGGGCTCTGCCCTTGTAAATAAATCAATGCCCTCATGGTGGGAGTCCTCTCTCTACAAAGAGTATTTCGTCTTTTTCTCTCTGGCTCGTTGCAAAATGCCGTCTCCTTGATCTTAGACGTGTCAGCTTCCGCGTGGTATGAAATAAATTTCTGCTCAGTATAAATTACCCAGTGGTATTCTGTCACAGCAGCAAAAAACAAACTAAGACAGATACAGAGACAGGTTCAAATCAGCTTTGGCCACCGTAGACAAGTGAGTCTCTGGAATAGTCTGAGCCTCGGGTTTCCTGATAATAAACTAGAATAACTAGTTCTAGGTGACAAAGGGAGACTCTGTCTTAAAAAAACAACAACAACAACAACAAATAAAAATAATTAGAAGATTGAGGAACTTGAGGCAGAGATGATCATAACTGGCAGAGATAAAACAGCCAGCAAGGTGCAAACACAGGCTACGAAGAAGAATAAAGTGCCACAGTGCTCATAAAAACTATTAATTTTAATTAAAAATTAAGAACTTCCGAGTTATGAATGGAGAAACAGATTAATAGTGAGTATGAATATGAAGAGATTTTTTAAATTTCAAGAACATTTTGCTTTCCTTCATCCAATGAATGATTATATAATTCCACTGATCATCTACAGCAGAATAATAGCTGCTTGATTGTGTCTTAAGCCTAAATTTGATGTGCGTATTGTTCTAGTATTCATAACATCAAAAATGTTAGGAATTGTATTGGACTCTCATTTATCAATATATTTAAACTATGAATTTTTCAAGAACACTTCTATTTTAAAGGTTTTCGCTTTTTATAAGGATGTTGTTTTAGAATTTCAACTTTCCTACCTCAAACTTTAACAAGAAGGAAAAATTCCAAAATTATATATCACAACATTCCCGAGAAATCACATTCAGTCTCTACAGTTAAGTGATAAAAGAGCATGAAAAACATTTGCTCTTACTAATCAAACTATAAACCAGCATAAGTTACGTAACATTGTTTAATAAGACATACTTTTGTTTTCACTAATCAAACTATAAACCAGAATAAATTACACACATTATTTAATCTGACATTTTCTTACAGGCACAAATCTAGAGACGCTAACATTTAAAACGCAAAGCTTGTCAAAATGATTTCTATGCACTGCTAACCACTTTCAGTATAGTCATTGTAGGATTTTTGAGATTTACAATTACAGCTACTAAATTATTTTAGAAAACATGTAGTTTAAATCTTTTTCCCGTCATTGAATTCTATTGTGTAAATAGTGTTACTGATATCATTAAATGTGCCACCTGAGTCTCTATATTCAGTACTCTCTTGCCAATGTGTAATACAGAGAATATAGATTTAATCTGGTAGCTGTAATAACATCATTCATGTGTTACATTTTCAATGTTTAACATGATACCTGTAAAAATTTTTAATAATAAAAATTAATATTATAACATTTAGATATAATTTCAAATATTTTAAGACCCTTTTTGTTTTTCTATAAATAAGATTTGATGATCCAAGTTTTTGTGTACAGGGGACCGTTCTTATTTAGAAAAAATGTGTTTTAGGCTCCCATGAGTAGAGATTGGCAGAAAGAAAGTGTGTGGATAATTAACTGGAAATGGTAGCCATGTAGATGGAATTCAGTGAAGAAGGAAAGGTAAGGCCAAAAGCTAATAGGAAGGTTTAAGTATTTTTTTTTTTTTTTTTGTAGAGACAGAGTCTCACTTTATTGCCCTCTGTAGAGTGCTGTGGCATCAAAGCTCACAGCAACCTCCAGCTCTTGGGCTCAGGTGATTCTCTTGCCTCAGCCTCCTGAGTAGCTGGGACTGCAGGCACCTGCCACAACGCCCGTCTATTTTTTGTTGCAGTTTGGCCAGGGCTGGGTTTGAACCCGCCACCCTCGGTATATGGGGCCAGCACCCTACCCACTGAGCCATAGGAGATGCCCCAGAAGGTTTAAGTCTTTGCGATGGGGATAATGGTAGTATCATTAATAGAACTAAGTGACTCTACTGTGGTAGCAGAAACAGTAAGAGAAAATAAAGCATGTTGAAGATGGTTTGGTTTCAGATGTACTTGATTTAAAGATGAAAATGTTCAATGGCAAAAACAAAAAGAAATGTAGCACTAAAGCTGGGAAGGGCACCCAGATTTGAGAGTCATTTATTGATGCTCAGTGGAGTATCAAAATTAGACATAGTCACAAAGAAAATGGAAGGGCTTAAAATAACGTTCTCATGATCATTCACCTTTATCGGTCAAGGTGAATCAGCTGGACACAGGGGACAGGAGCAGGATCCCAGAAGCTGTGGAAATCTTGTCCTCACCAGCAAGAACTGATAATAAGAACTCTGCTGATGTCGAGTGTGGTTATGTGATTTGCTTAAGTCAATGACATGTGAGCAGAAGAGATGTGCATCATTTCCAGAAAAAGTTTAAGAACCATCTTTAAGATTTTGCCAGGCCCTTTTCTAATTCAAGGCTAACAACATCCCTTAGCCTGGATCTCACATATAAAATTACGTGGAAGAAAGATCTTGAAGACCCCAAATGGGGCATGAGGAAAGAATGAATCCTGGTGTTGAAAGCCGCCGGGGTTGTGGGGCTGTTTGTCTCTGCAGCAGGGAATAGCCTGATCAGGCTGACTGACACATGAGGTCCGCTTTGCTCCTCAACAATGAGACAAAGGGTTGACCACGGTGGGAAAAGGTGGGGCTGCCGTGGAAAAGTCGGCCCTGTGTGTCTCAGCTGTAATGAGAAGGGGGCTTGGGGCATTTCAGATTAGGGGTATCCAAGCTTTTTCTCTTCTGCTGTACATTCATTAAACACACAGACACCACAAAATTAAATACACAGACAGCAACAAAAGCTGAGGAGGAAAAGAAAAGGTCTGTGCCTAATCTTTGCGATACCTGACACTGCTGATAAGCAAAAGAATCTCCAAATACGCTTCATGCAGCCTGTGGGCGGCAGGTTCGACGCCCCTGTGAGGAGTATTGCAATTGGTTAGTATCTTCTGTCTGTAAGCACAAATACTTGTGTTGCAGATCACCTACCACTAGATTATGAGACCATCACATATATTAGAACAAACAAAACCCAAAATGTGTGCTGGGTGGTGACAATCCCCTCACCTGAGGATCCTGGACCAGTTGATGCCTGCGAACTGCCAACTGAGGCTGCGTAAGTGGTAAGTGTCTCTCTTAAACCCACAGCCCAGCGTGCAGGACAGGAACCCTTTGTCCTCTTGCTTCTCCTGCAGCTCTTAACAAACATTATTGCACGAGCGACGGTTCTTAAAAACCGAATAAACTAAGATGATTTTGAATTCTGATCTACTCCCCCCAAAGCGCCACAGTCTCCTCATCTGCAACCTATAAGCAATTCTATATAAGCAGAATTGCCTGAGTCTTTGTGTAGACGAGGTGGGAAGCCATGCTCCGTGTTGAGTGCACTCTCTCATGGGAGTTTATCCTCGAGTAAAGTCTCTTTTCCCACCGCCCAGCCTAACGAGTAAATAATAAATAGATGGTTGATTGTTAGAAAGGCCCGGCTTACGGGAGGGATTTAGTGAGCCCGCACCAAGGGAACCATGCCCACCATTCCCTCTCCCTCCATTCCGGACGTGAATGGCAACTTCGGGCAGCCTACAAAATTCCCCGGGCCTTTGTTGGGAGATCACAGAGCGAGCAGGGAGGCAGCTCTGTGCAGAGCCTGTCCCGGCACAGCTTTCTCTCTGTGGGGCTCATACCGGAGTCTGTGTGTGGTTGCAAGCCAAGCTGCTCCCTGCTCTGCTAATTGGATCAGGGCTGGTGAAAGCGCCGGGTTTGTCCTCAGGCAATGTAAAGCACTGAGGCTCCCAGAAGAAAGAGGAATAATCTGTAGTGAGAGAAAGCTGGCAGGAAGACAGGCCCAGACATCAGGCTTCTCAAACGCGGAGCCGGGGAAGCCGTCATCCCTGAGGGATTTGGGTCTAGGGTAGCAGCACCTTTCATGATGGTTGCTCAAGATCCTCTATTACAGGACTGGGAAAGGACAAGGAAATCCACAGACCATCGTGGGAAGCAAGATCAAAGGAGCAGGCGGTTGACAGAGCTGCGTCCTTCTACAGGGGGGAGATTCTCCTAAAACACCGCAGCCTGTCTGAATATGACTCAAAACCTTCCTTATACTGGTCCTGCCAGGATGCTGGCCCTATGAGCCCACTTGGGTGTATTTCTGACTGTTTCACACAGTATATTATTTGTCCAATTTAGGTTGTGATAGCCTAGAAAGAGAATGTTCACTCTCCATCAGGAGCAGGCTACGTGATAGCTTCATTGCTGTAAGCCTTTTTTTCTCCAGAAATTGTGTTACATCTACTTAGGAAAAGGTCTCAATCACAGTTTTTCTTTCATCTTCCTCCTGCTGCTTAGCACAGTGATGGACTGATTATTGACCAAAATAATTGAGTGTCGAGTAAGTCATATTCTAAGCATTTATTCCCTTTACCTCTATAATCAGAAATACCAAAAAAGAAAACACACACACACACAAATGCTTTCCATGGAGGTAACAAGTGCAAGAATATCATTTGAAATTGGAGTGTCCCCTTCTTTCCTATACTGCACCTGAGTCTTGATCAAAAGTATGTTCATAGTAAGAAAATGTGAAATATGTTAACCTTTTGGAAGTGTGAGTCGTGTTAGAAAAGTAAGGTATTTGGCAGCTGCTGAGAGAAAGAAGTCTCTGGTGATGTGTTAACCGCAGAATACCTGGATCCCCAGCTCATCAGGCCGGGAGAGGCTGTTTATGTCCTTGAAGAGAGAAGTAATATGGCGGCTGGGTGGAGTTTGCCCTTTACCCTCAACCTGACCTGCGTTTGTTCATCGTCGCGTATTTTTTCCTTGCTAACCGTAATTTTATTAACTGTACTTCAGTGTGCTTTCCTTAAAGGCGATAGCTGGGCTGATGGGACTGATGATAGTCTAAGGGTGTCTGAGAACTCTGCCAACATTCCTTGACTTAGCTGAGGTTTCTTCTGGTTGGATTATTGGGAACAACTGAAAACTCTTGGGGATTCTTCTGTGTGTTGAGGACAATTCTTGGAAGAGCTGAAACATTTTCCAAGTCTGATAGCATTGATCAGGCTTTCCCACTCACCCTGCTTCCTTTCGATCTTACATTTCCATGACCATGAGTCAGAGATATTTATAGGTAAGTTCAATACTCTTTGCTGCTGAAGCTCTGGGTCACTCTTGACAGCTTCTCAGAGACTCAGTGTGGAAGATAATGTGTAAAGATAGAAATAACATGGGTTTTGAGATCACAAAAGTCTGGATTCATATTTTTTGTGTTTCCCTAATATGTAAAATGGAAGTGATAATATCTATCTTCCAGAATTATCATGAGCATTAAAGGTGCTACTTTATAGGTATTATATGGTACCCAAAAGGAATGACTTTATTATTACTGTTCGTCTTTATACCACCATGCTCAAAATATTCAACAAAGCTCCTTCACCAACAAGATGAATCTTATGTCTATATTCTCTATAGAATATAATGATATCTTAAAACAAAGAGAGAAGACCGCCCTACTAGTGATAAAATAATGATAAAGTAGTGTTTATCAGAAAAAACTATTCAATTAAATATGATAGTATCATGTCTCACAGAAGGATAGGCTTTGACTTCTCTTTGTAGAGATAGCTCTACTTTTAGTATTACCCTGGCTTTCCCTGTCTAGATATGTTTATTTTTTTCCTATACTTGACCAAAAACTACATGATGTTTGTTTTGAGACCAAAATAAGAGCTACAAATGCGAAAGCTTTCTGAGCAGTTAAAAGGAATGTGCATAGAGAAGTTATTCTTCAAATAATACCTCCTTCACTGCCATCATTCAGGTTAGTTTCCATAGAAATGAAGTCTCTCCCTTTGTGTGGTTTCTTGTGACTATTTTGGTAGAAATGATTCTAAAATGCTTAAGCAACTTCCCTTCGTTACATGGTATATACAGTGACATGTTCCTCATAATTCATCAACAAGATTATCTACACGACTCTTTCTAGCTCTCGGAAAGAGGGTGATACTGTCAGAAAAAGATTGAAAAGCAGAACATGGTTCCTCCCAGCACGTAAGGACTTCAGACTGCTGAATTGTAATCTTTCTGCCTGTTCTTGCAATTTTTATGTCATTGTCCCAAACTTTTTGTATAACAGGCATGCCAAGAAAATGACAATATTTATTTATAACTTCTAATCATTTGTGATGCAACAAGATAACAAAAACCCCCTCAAAAAATAAATAAATAAAGTAGCAGATATTCCAGAATAGTCCCAGAATCTCTAAGTTTCCAACTGTTTGCATGCCTTTGTAATAATAACGGCTAATGCTCATCTGAAACACACTGTACTAAATATTATGCACATGTGCTAACTTTTATTTAATCTTCACAGAAAGGGAGACGCCCTTACCATCCCCATATTACAGATGAGAAAACTGGGGTCTGGAAAGTGTGTAGACTTATCCAAGGTCAAAGGAAAGGTGTGACTGAGAATTCAAACCAAGCTGATCTGACCCTACAGCCCAGGCTAGTCGTCATGTGCTTTACTGAGCAATATCAATTATTGTAAAGAAGTACAGGCAGGTGTTGAAACCAGTGATCAGAGTCACCAAGTTCCAGTTGTCGCAAGGAAGCCAAAATTAAGGTAGAAGGGAAAGAAATCAAGAGGACATTCAACACTAAGGGATTGTCAGGATGAAAATTCAGAAAATGAAGACCGGACTTAATGGGAGAAAAATGAGGAAGGCGGGTAAAATGGACAAATCTTGCTCCATCCTTAGGCCTATGTGGATGTCTCTGAGGCCGCTCAGTAAAGAGCAGCTGTCTGCTCCCCTCTGCACTGATTCAGGCAAAACAGCAACACAGGAAGAATCAAAATACCACCTTTACTGCTAATGAGAAGTTGTTTTTCAAGTGTTTTTTAATCCTTAGGGCACTTATGGAAATGATAGTATTTTTATGGACATTGAAATAAGGAGATGAGGCTTCTTGTGGCCAGGGATGAAGGTGCAATGGCAGTCCCAAGGTCCCATGCAGCCTCTGGAAGTCCTGAGGCCAGGCCTGGAAGGTCCCCTGAGAAATTCCGTCATAAGGCATCAGCTGGAGGGTGTGGCAGAGTGTCTGAGACAAAACCTGGAAATTATCCGCCTTGCCGACCGATTCCTAGACAGCGCTAGACCAAGACAGGCATGTGCTGTATTTCGGCTCCTTTAGGCACCAGGCCCCAAAAGTAAAAGAGAGAAGCTGATCCGAGATGCCTACACCGTTCTCCCAAACGTATCTATTAGGTGAAGCCACTTTCCTCCCCTCCATGCAGAGTAAGTGAAAAGGTAGAGACAGGCTGGGGCGGGGGCTGTAGATGAATTGGGCTCCCTCTACAAGGTCACAACCTCAAAAGTGATGGAAAAATATTTCCTTAGGATGTTTAACAGACACATGAAAAACTAAACACACAGCCAGGGAGACTCCGCATTTTGTTTGAGGGGAAGGAAACGAGGGCTTATTTCCAGCTTGATTTGGGCATAAACAGCAGGTAGAGAGACCCCTGCCAGCTCTGAGCATGGTGTGCATGTGTGTAGACATCGGGGTGTGCATTTGTAGGAAGGGGCGGTGGAAAACGAGGAGCAACTGGGCCTATTTATTTCATTTTCGCTTTGACAGGGTTTTCTTTCATTAGCCGAATGCAGCGAAGTCTCATTTTGCCATTATTACGTGAACGCCTGTAAATAATTCCTTACAAATAAATTAATTTTGATATTTTGACTTAAACAGTGACCACTTTCAAGGTGAACTTTTTATTATAAGCTTATTTCTGTGCAATGACTGTGTAACCAAAAAGGCTATGTATTCTAATCCGGTAGTCTTGGGGAATGAGGAAAGAGAAAATTACTCCCCACAAAGGCTTTCACTATATATTTTGCACCCAAAAGTCAGAGAGTTAAGGGAACACACGGCCACTGATATTCTAAATAATATTGTCTCAAGAGGGTGAATCACTACATGAGACATGGACTGTTCATCGTTTGTAAAATATGAGGCCCAGGTCTCAAACCTCCGTGTTTTGCCAATGTAAAATTCTGTTTTACCGATTACTATAAATAGGAAATTAATCTAATTTCCCCTCATCAGGTCCACTAGGGATCAAGTTTTCTCTTAAGGATATTCTGATATTTCCAAGACAAGTACTTTCTCTTGGATTCATAAAGTCCTTCATAAACACAGCTTGCTGCTTCTCATAATGAACGGCAAACCTCTCCAGTTCTCGCTCCACCCAGTCACAGGCACAGACTTGTGCCAGTCCCACACCCTCCAGGGAGCTTTAAATCCTCTTGCTGTTGATGTAGGTGGTCTCCCCATTTTCTAAGTACAGCACCCAACTCTAGGCTAAAGAATGTGGCAAGACTGTCTCATATAGAAGGTTATTTTCACAGATCAGCACTCACAGTGAACTTGGGAAAACCTAGAATCACACTGGACTGCGCTTGGACCCTGACAGATGACCGTCAGCGTAGAGGAGTAAAAGACCAGGGTCAAATGATCAGCTACCTTGACGTTTTTCTTTGGAAAATTCATATGCTCATATGTTTATGGGAAGCCTGAGCTTCCCATGGATGGGTGGAGAAGAACCAAAGAATAAAATAAATCAAGAATTACAATGTAAATGTCAAGATATTCTCTACCGGGCAGCGCCTGTGGCTCAAAGGAGTAGGGCGTTGGTCCCATATACGGGAGGTGGCAGGTTCAAACCGGGCCCCGGCAAAAAACTGCAAAAAAAAAAAAAAAAAAAAAAGATATGCTCTACAGAAATCATCATCTGAAAAATTCCCATGCATGATTTTCACTGTGCCTGACGGCACCTGTGAAGTGGCCGCCCATCCCGCACCACACGAACATGAAAACAAATCCAGGTGCCTGCGATGTTGTTCCCGGGGAAATCGGGAAGCTCAGAAATGCAGGCTGCTGTCTGAGGATCCCAGAGCTGACCCCACCGTCAATCAGTGAAAGTATCTATTGCCCAGCCTGGTAGATAAAGAGGGATTTATAAAATGGGAAGTTGCCAATTGACAGGTGTAAAGTGGCAGGAGTACCACAGGAGCGAGTTCTAGAGATATGTTGCCCAGCATCCGACCTGTGCTGGAAAATATTGTATTGTGCTCTTAAAACTCTGTGAAGAGGGTATATCTCATGCTAAGTATTCTTACCACAGTAAGATAAACTTAAAAGGATAGAGCAAGTCTGATATTTGCCTTTTAAGCTTAAATATTTCATTGTTTTTACTCCCATTTGTGACTCAAAGCTTTGTTCTTTCTTTAAGCCACATGCCAAGAAACTTCCGAGTGGAATGGAAACAAGTGAACCAGAAATGTACTGGGTGAAAGAATATTACTGAGAACTAAAACCCTCCCTTTGAACAAAGGAGAGTCTGGGCGATAGAAGCCAGACTTTCACCAGCAGCTTCTATTCCTTCTCTTTCTATCCTCAATCTTTTAGAGAAAATAGTCTTAAATTTCTATTTACTGGTGGCTACAGTGCCCATTAGAGCTTTATCATTACCATAAGGGAAAAAATGTGTTCTCCAGCGTGTTTATCAAGAATGCTATAAAAACACACACACACGGGCGGCACCTGTGGCTCAAAGGAGTAGGGTGTTGGCCCCATATTCCGGAGGTGGTGGGTTCAAACCGAGCCCTGGCCAAAAACTGCAAAAGAAAAAAAAAAAAAAAACCAAAACACACACACATACACACATGCGTATGTGTACATGTATATATATAGCAATCAGTTCATTGCTATAAAATACTGTTTATAGAAATTTACTCTAAGTTAACTCAACATTAAATCCATCTTGAAATCATATCCATTTATTTGCATTTCCTTATTGGGAAAAAAAAATCATTGAAGTTCTAACTCTGACTAGTACCCTGGACACACACACACTTAAACATATATTCCGTTCCATTTTACAAACGTGATATCTCTTACCCACTTTTCTGGTTGCATTCCTATTGAGTTGTGCTGATTATAAATAATTGTAAGATTCTTGACCTCCTTTTGAAAAGTAATAGGTTGCAGGTCACCAGAATCTGAGCAAATCAGTATGTCCATGTAATGGCAACATCATGTAAATCTTTTTCAGTGAATTTTTTGGAGAAAAACTGATGGTGACTCATTGGGCTAGTTGACCCCTCGGGCTTTGAGGAGTTGAATGCATGACACACAAACGCTTGTGAAGGCTTGTCTGGCGTGGAAAGGCCTCCTAAGATCTGGAGTACGGAGAGAAATCTCTGGGTGACAGCACTTACCAGGTATGTTTCACGAACCACTAGTTCCACCAAATGATCATGTAAGTTTCAGGTCATAAAGAGCTTCTGGGTGTATTGGTTTGGGAATTGCTAAATTACACTAAGTTAAATGAGTTTGTTTAATGACACAATTTTCAGACTCTTTAGCCTACGAAGGTATACTACGAATCTCTAAACAGACTATAATATGCAATATTTTTCAAACTTATTTGGATTTCAGAGTCTTCTCCCCATTTTTAAAGTATTTATCAAAACCAATATTCTGCAGAATATAATTAGGAAAGTATAATAACAAGGCATGGGAGAAGTTAATAATAATAACAACCAACATGTACCTCATTGTTTGTAAAGAGCTTCCTCTTTTATTAGGTCCTTAGGCCAAATAACTTTGTAGAGGAAAAATAGTTCAAGGACCTTGAGTGGCTTCCTGAAATTCCATATATTCTGTGATAAAAAGAAAGAGTTTTGAGTTGGTTTTAGGCCTTCTGACGTTAGTTCAACTATCATTTCACCACACTATGCATTAGCAAGGGCATCACAACTTTTGTTTCAATTTCTGCCGAGGGATAATTCTAAATCATATTTCTCAATGGTGGCATCGTAGGACTTTCCGTGCCAGAGACTTGCATGAGTTATATGTCTCCAGCCTCTATCTTCTTCTCCCCCAACGAACCTTCTCCCTTTATTATTCCTTCTTTGCCAGATGTCCAGAAGAGATAAATACGTACTCAGAGGGGGTCACGAAAGGGATTTGATGAAGAAATTTACAAAATGGGAATTGAAATATGGGAAATGGAAAGAGGATGGGCAGTCTCCAGGGCCAGCAGCTCTTAACGCAATAGCCAAAGAGCAAATGAGTGAACAGCTACTTGGCTGGGACAGAGGACCCAGGGGGGAACCCCAGAGGGTTCCCAGCAATGGGAAGCCGCCACGTCCTGGTGAAACAGAAGGGAGGGAACTGAGAGAATAAATATTCCGATGTTACTCTCCCCACACTTTTTAGTCACATGTTGGTGCCTAAAATTATCCAAAATCAACAGGAATCCACAGGGCAATGGATCTGTAGTCTGATGTGGACTGTAGTCTGATGTAGTCTGTAGTCTGTAGATCTGTAGTCCGATGTAGTCTGTAGTCTGTAGATCTGTAGTCCGATGTAGTCTGTAGTCTGTAGATCTGTAGTCTGATGTAGTCTGTAGTCTGTAGCTCTGTAGTCCGATGTAGTCTGTAGTCTGATGTAATCTGTAGTCTGATGTAGTTGTAGTCTGATGTAGTTTGTAGTCTGTAGATCTGTAGTCTGATGTAGTCCGTAGTCTGTAGATCTGTAGTCTGATGTAGTCTGTACAAATTGGCCTCTAAATCATAGAAGAGGGTGTCAAGGATCTCACCTGGATCTACGAAAAAAGGAGCACACGCAGCATCCCAGGTCACTAAAGTAGTCACACTCTGTTAGCAACATACAGCGGGTTGGTCTTTGAGATAACAGCCATCTCTAAGATAAACAGGGAGAAAGTCATCAAGAAAGACGCAGAAGCCACAGTGCTCAGCATCCCGGGACAGCAATTCCCCCTGCAGCAGCTTCGTTAAACAACACCACTGTCCGATGAAGGGCATCTTAGGACGGCTTTCCGTTGTTTCTGTTTTTGCTAGAGGAACAAGCGGCCTGCAAGGAGGAGCGTGTTATGTGAGCTGGTTCTCATCGCCTGCTGAGAATGTATCTTCCTACTACCCAAGTGACAGTCAACATTCACCTCAGCCTCAGGCCCCTTCGCAGCGTCCAGTCACAACCCAGGAGGGGGATATTTAGCTCACTGAGCGTCAGCATAGCACCGAGCAAATTTGCAGCCAGTACGCACTGCCTACTTTATTGGGATGTGGATTTTATGATTCCACACCTGGTTTTTGATAACTGTGTTCTTTCCACTGTACTCTGCCCTCGCATGAGCAGGAAGAAAAGAGGCAGAGGCAGAAAGTGGTGAAAAAGAATAAGAAAGAGAGAGAGAATAACCCAATGGCCAGATTCTACTTCTCCCATAATGGGTGCTTATTTTGCAAGTTTTTTAGATGTCCATATTTTGTGAGTGTCAGAATTAATTCAAGAAAAATCTCTACATGCGTATCAAAAGGTTATTAGTAACATATGGATATCTATTAAGTTAGTTTAATTAGTCAAAAAAGGGTACTTTGAGATTGTCAACCCCAAGTTCTATTGACCGACTCTCTACAACATTTCAAGAACTTCAACTTTTTGCTTTCTTTTGAGATTTACAGGGGTCTAACAAGAACAGATAGCAATTGAAATAACCAGGCACCTCGCAGACACACTTCAGAGACTTTGCTGAACTCAGGAACATTTCTGATTGAGCCAGTGCTGACACGACCCTCTTTGAGAATCCTGACAGAGTGTGAAGTTATTAGTTGAATGTAATAGGGGCCCCTATCTGGGACACTTTCTGTATCAAATACAGAACCTTCACCAATGCTTCACACACACAAAAAGGATCCTTCTTTGTTTTACCAAACAAATGATTCAGATATTTCCAACCCTTTATAATGAAGCTTTCTTCCTTTTGCTACAGTTTCAAGAGTACCCTGTGTTAAGTACCTTAATGCTACCCTAACCCTAAGTACCCTAACACGACCTCTGACCCTCAAACAACGCATCTGTCTAATGCCTGTGGTCTTCTTTCTTGCGGTAGCAAAAGATGAAACACCCCTCAAAGCCAGGGCCAGGGATATTCAGGGTACGAATTTCAGGACCTGGATTTCCTGGTTTCCCCTGGCAACCACCAGTTCCTCCAAGGCTACAGCGGATAACAAATTAGAGGCAGCAAAGTAGGGGGGCTGTTAGAAGCAAGCACCCTGAAGAGTGACAGACGTCAGAAGGAGGAAAGGCAGAAGGGACAGTAACTGGAAATGTCCAGCAGCCCGCGGCCAGTAAGTGCTGGCCGCACAGCCCTTAGTTCCACAGTCAGCCCTGAGGGCATCACTATATTTGAGCCATACCAAGGGCCCTGAGTCATCAAGAAAAGATTAGCTTATGTCAAGAACATTCTGTTTAGTAAGGGAAATTAGTTTGCAATGCGTTTTAGAAAGATTTCCATCAAAATGATTTTATATGAATATATATATATATGTATATATATGGTATATTTAAATTACTAAGCTTCAGCTATCTGGAAAATTCACATAATGGGAACATTTAATAGTTGAAAATGCTGAATATCACATTTCTTTTTTATCTATATCAGGTTAGGGACCCAGGTGGGTGCTGGGAGGTGTCCGATTGATATCGGCAGGCAGATGGTAATGCTGCTAGGTCCGAGGTGGAGTTTGCGTGGTCCTTCCAAGTCACAGGGGTGAAGGTGAAGAGCCTCATTTGGCACCTGGACGGAGGGGTGGGCAGTGAAGGAGGCGGCTCACAAGTGGGAATTTCAGCATACATCAAACGAATGATGGGAAGAGAGTGGCTAAACAGCCAAGCCATCTGGGGACCATTTCCTCGGTTTTCCTCTCTTCTTCTATCCTTACTTCTAAGACCCACTTTCCTTTCCAAAATCACCACCAACCCCAGAAGTTGAGGTTTTACACAGAATTTTACCTTTTTTTCCTTCCTACCTATGACTAGGTAGGAAACTCATTTCTCTCTCTTTATATCTCCCCTCTATTTCTCTCACACATTCTCTTTCTCCCAGCTTCATTTTCTCTGTGTGTTGTTTTTAAAAGAGTATTTGGGGGGTGGCGCCTGTGGCTCAGTGAGTAGGGCGCTGGCCCCATATATCGAAGGTGGTGGGTTCAAACCCGGCCCCGGCCAAACTGCACCAAAAAACAAACAGCTGGGCATTGTGGTGGGCACCTGTAGTCCCAGCTACTCGGGAGGCTGAGGCAAGAGAATCATCTAAGCCCAAGATCTGGAGGTTGCTGTGAGCTGTGATGCTACAGCACTCTACTGTGGGCAATAAAGTGAGACTCTGTCTCTACAAAAAAAAAGAGTATATTTGGGTAAAATTTAGAACCCGGCTGAGTCTGAGATAGCCCCTCTTACAACATAGGCTGCAGAGCGTTCAAGCTTCGGCAAACGGGAGTGTGTGGGCTGGGCGCGGCGCTCAGGTAGGTCTGCGTCTCCAGGACAGGTGGGGCTTTGCTCGTCCAAATGTCTCTTGGTCAAGCTTTTCATTCTTGACTGAGTACCTCTATCATTTTAGAAGATTTAGGAAATAAAGCTAAACATTGAAAAGTGGCAACATAACAATATTTCTTTAAAACAAAGAAAACCAGTCTGCCTCTACACAGCCTTACATGGGCATCTCTGCTCAGGGCAGAGTGCAAAGTAAACAGCATAAAAATGATCAGAATGAAAGAGACAGAACTATCATTATTCTCAAATGACGTGAGGGTCCAAAGGGCCAGCCAAAAATAATCTGCAGGTAAATTTATTAAAATTAATAAAAAAAAGCTTTGTCCGTGTTCACTAATATAAGATCAATGGTCAAAACGTCTTCACACAGTAACTAAGAAAATGCCGTGAAGGCTACATTAACCAGTTTGATGAAAATATTTCAAATTGTATATAAAACCAGCACATTGTACATAGCTATGATTTAATGAAAAAAAAAAAAAAAAAGTCAACAGTTAGGGTATGTGATCTTCAAGGGGAAAATACACCCATTTCCAATGAGGTCATAAAATATAATTTTCCTAAGGTAAAGGATTTTCAAAACACATACAAGACTTTTGTGGAAACTATTGTAAGAGTGTAGGCTTAAGACACCAAAGAAGACCAGAATAAGTTGAGAGGCATGTGGGGATGCTGCTCATAGCAGAAGCCTTAGTCATACTAACTTTTCTCACAGCACAATTCCAATTTTAAAAATTCCAACAGAAGTATTTTCATGGACTTGGATAAGCTGATGATAAAATTAATTGAGATGGTCGAAGAACCAAGCATTGTTAAGGCATCCTTGAAATACAAGAATCATGCGAGAGGCTGCCTTCTGCCAAATGTCAAGAATTATTTTTCACTATTAAGGTGGAATAGGATTCGTAAAAGCCCAGACTAATCGACTAGCACCACAGATTGGGAACCTATCAGAGCCATTCACAAATAAAATCTGAGATAAGAGGGGATAAACGAGAAAATTGTGGCCTATGTAGGACTTGTGAAAATTCTGTACTGTTAAAGAGAAAAATATATTTCTTTTCTCATATCGTATAGAAAAATGACTTCCAAATGGATTAAAGGTTTAAACAAAAATAAAAGACACACGAAGGGCGAGACAGAGATTTTTCAAAAGTAGGGTGATGTTTTATTTCTAATCGTTTGTGGTGGGTGGGAATATACACGGCAATCTTCATGTTTCTCTTTGAACAGGATGTGCGCGCACGAGCACACGTCACTTCACTGAGCCTCACAGATGTGACACTATTACCAGCTGAAGGTCCATGGAAACTCCAGGGAGTCTATCGAGCCGTTTTCCTACAGCTCACTTCATTTTTCTATGTCACATTTTGGTAATTCTCATAATACATCAAAATTCTTCATTAATATTATATCTGCTAGAGTGATCTTTGATCTGTGATTTTTTAATTTAATTTTTAATTAAAACCATAACTGTGTACACTTATGGGGTACAATGTGATGATTTGATATACAATGTAGAATGCTTAAACGAAACTGATTAATATCACCATCACCTCACTGACTTATTTTTTGTGGTAAGACCTTTAAAATTTACCCTTATCTTTGATAATTGTTTTGGGGCACTCAACCTATCTCCATATAAGATGGACATAAAATTTGGACTATTGGAAATTATAGAAAAACATGAAGAAGAAAATTAAAATTACTTTAATCCTAAACTGAATTATATTTTACTTTCTTCCAGTTTTTCTAAGGTCATATGTAATTATCCTGATTCTTTTCAAAATTGTTACTATTTTTTTATTTTTATGAATATATAATACATTCACATCATTCAAAAAATCACATATATATCTGTATAGATGTATTTATAAAGAAGTCTTTTATACCTGTTTGTATAGCCTCCATCAATAACCACACCCAGGGAATCATAATTATTAGGTTCTTGTACATTCTTCTAAAGTTTCTTTTCTTTTCTTTTTCTTTCTTTCTTTTTTTTTTGAGCCAGAGTCTCACTTTATCACCCTTGGTAGAGTGCCGTGGCATCACAGCTCACAGCAACCTCAAACTCTTGGTTTTAAGCCATTCTTTTGCCTCAGCTTCCCAAGTAGCTGAGACTACAGGCACCTGCCACAACGCCTGGCTATTTTTGGTTGTAGTTGTCATTGTTGTTTGGCAGGCCGGGGCTGGATTTGAACCTACCAGCTCAGGTGTATGTGGCTGGCGTCCTAGCCACTGACCTACTTTTTCTCTTTTTTTTGACTGTTGTCCAGGCTGGAGTGCCATGGCATTAGCCTGCCTCACAGCAACCTTGGGGACTTGGGTTTGGGTGATCAAGACAAAAAAAAAAGTTGGCAAACTTAATCGATAAATGCTGTGTGCTGTGATTTCTCCACCAACCTGCCATTCCCGCCCTCCATGTCTCTCCTTTTCCTGGGCCTCATTATTCCCTGAGGCACAACAATATTGAAATTAGGCTGATTAATAACCCTAGATGGCCTGCAATCGTTCCATTGAAGGGAAGAGTTGTACGTTTCTCATTTTAAAAATGGAGACTTTACCTCTTTCATGTTTACATGGATGGAGCTGGAACATATTCTTCTTAGCAAAGTATCTCAAGAATAGAAGCAAAAGTATCCAATGTACTCAGTCCTACTATGAAGCTAATTTGTAGCTTTCATATGAAGGGTATAACCCAACTATAGCAGAAGAATATGGGGAAAGGGGCAAGGGAGGGGAGGGGAAGGGTAAAGTTAGGGTGGAGGGAGGGTAATTGGTGGGGCCATACATATGGTGCATCTTAGAAGGGTACAGGTGAACCTTACTAAATGCAGAATACAAATGTCTTCATACAATAAATGAGAAAATGCCATGAAGGCTATGTTAATCAGTTTGATGAAAATAGTTTAGATTGTATATGAAACCAGCATATTGTACCCCTTGATTGCACTATTATACACAGTTATTATTTAATAATAAAAACAATAAAAAAATTTTAAAAAAATCCAGAATCTACAAATAAAGAAGAGTTGGCAGTATCTGCTTATTGGTATCTTAGTTAGGTTGGATTATTATAACAAAGTATCACAAACTGGGTAGCTTAAAAACACAGACATTTATTTCTCACAATTCTATACCCTGAGAATTGCAAGATCAAGGTCCTGACAGATTTGGTGTATGATGAGAACTTCTCGGTTCAAAGAAGGCATCTTTTCAGCGTGTCCTTACAGGAGAGGATGAACTAGCTTTCTCAGGCCCCCTTACAAGGCTGTGAATCCCAGCAATGAGGTCTGCCCTCATGACCTAATCCCTCTTCAAAGACCTCACCTCTTAATGTTATCCTGGTGATGATTAAGTTTGAGATCATGGATTTCGGGGGAATGCAAATATTCAGCATAGCATTCTGCCAAGGACCCCCAAATGTATATACTTCTTACCTGAAAAATGTATTTACTCCATCTCAAAATTCCTTATCTTCTTCCATCATCAACTTTCTAAATCCAAAGTCTCATCTAAATTTTACCTAAACCAGATGTCAGTAAGACTCAAGGTACAATTCATTCTGAGTCAAATTTCTCTGTAGCTGTGAACTTGTGAAATCAAACAACTTATTACCTTCCAAAACACAATGTTGGGGGAAAACATAGGGTAAAAATTCCCATTCCAAAAGGGACAAACAGGAAGAAAGGGGGAACCTGTCAGTGTAAAGTCCCAAGCTTAGAAAACGAACTTCCATGGATCATTGCTGTGTCCTCCAACCCTACTGAGATAGAGGTCTCCCCTTCAGGACACGATTGAGTGCTGGTCCTACCCCTGGGTGGTTCTCTGAGTGGCCTCATCTGCACAGTGTCTCTCTACCTGGGTCACCTGTCCACACTTCTACTAGGCTGGAATTTCATACTGGTGGTTTCTACCAGTCTGGAATGCTGGAGGCAGCAGGGTCCTCATGATACCTCTTCACATTGCCATAAAAGGGCCTCCCTTGGGAGACCTTTCTCCCACAACAGTTCTGTTCCTGGGCTCTGCAGCTTTCCAGGGCATCCTTGAGACCTAGGTGGAGGCAGCTGCACCCCCACAGTGTTACTGTGTACAGTGCATGCCAGTCCGCACCTGCAGTAGCCAGGGATTGGGGCGATGGAGTGCAAGAAGCAGAGCCTTGAGGCAGCACTGAGGACCCCATGCCAAGGGCCCACAAGTGTCCACAGCCCCCACTTTGAAATCATTTTGTCCCCCTGGCTTAATAAATATGGCTCAGACTTGTGTTTTCTTCCATAACACATTGCAAACAACTTCTTATTGGTGCTGCACTATCACGGCCAACTATTTAGCCAAGTTTTAGCTATTAATTAGCATCGTTTCCCAGTTGAATTTTTAATCAGGGAGAAATATGTCTCTCTTATCTATATTTCTATCAAAAGTCAGAAAGTGAAAGATTGATGGAACTATATGATTTTCATAAAAAGCCAGCATCACTCATTTGTATTAACAGCTTGTCCTCTCTGAGAGGCTGTGCCTTCTAATTTTAGGAGCTTCAAATCATTTTATCTCTTGTCAGGACTGGGTTCTATGCACAAGTGGTATGAACATTGCTAATTTATGGAAATAATTTAATTCAGCCTGTGCAACAGGGCCCCAGTGAGTATGCAGGTGTCAAGAAGTAATGGACGGCACCCAAGTTCACAGTCAATCAGATTCCCTCGAATGCCCAAGCCACTGAGGTGTATGATGACCAGACCACAGAGAACCATTTATGTTTTACCTGCCAGGACCCAACTGCTCTGGCAAAGAGGAAAGAGCCCTGTAGCTCACAACATGTGTACACTTTGAGGTTTATTAATCCTATTTTATGGCTGAGGTAAAAGTTTCACCCAAAAGTACGCAAAATCAAATGAAAAATAAAGCCTAGCTATAATGTACTACACCATGTGCATAAACTCAGAACACACTAAGCATATGTTTTCGTAAATAAGTGTGAATCATTTATACCAACTCATTTCACTGTCAGAAAAGCACAGAAGGTAAACTAAATAAGAATTAGATTTTTTACTAGTCACCCATTATTTATCACTGTATGCTCAGAAAAACTATGTGGGGAGTTGTTGGCAAAATGGATACTGTTTGGAAAATATTGTTATAATTTAAAAATTCATTTGTTTATGTATTTATGGAGTTGAAAAGGAGAGCACATCAGATTGTTGGATAGTGGAAGAAGTGATAAGCCAAGATTCTATCTAAAAATTAACATAATGCAAATATGGGGATTCACATATTTAGAATATGTCAAAGAGGAATTTTGCACATTTTGTTATTCTTTTTCAAGGAGGCTTCCACTCCAGTAAAAGTTGTGAGGCTTTTGTAATAATGGATTTCTCATACACTTGGACAAGCCTATGACTATTAGGATTCATCTCAAATTCTCTTATCACTGTAAACGCCTTGATTACTTTGAAATTCTAGGAGGCAAAAAAGACATCATCAAAAAGGTTTTCATTCTTTAACAACGTAGGTATTTCCTATATTCTGGCTTGGTGTAGCCTGTGTCAACTCTGTGTGAGTGTTTGCTTCCATGAACCTTGAGCCTAGATCTTTGAACTCTCTATATCTCTACCCACCCCCACCTCCCCTTTCCCCCACACCAGCATGGGAGTTATCTTCCCAAGACATAAATTCAAGACACGTGCCTTGCACTTCAGATACCATCGCCACACACGCAGAATCACATCTTCCCTAGAGAGGATAGGGCCTTCATCTTCTAATTGTAATCCTACCCATGACCTTGAGCCTCATGTATGAAAAGTCATACAGAAGTGAGCTTTTTAAAATGATTGCATGAGCTGTTTCCCCATCTGTCTGAAATTATTTTATTCAATCTTAATTCTCTTTTCAAAAGAAACAGCTCATGAGTTAGTTCTTTCTTAAAACTCACCTCTTTACCTCAATAACCCCTCTGTTTTGGCTCAGTGCGATGGATGCAGAAGTTACTTCAGCAAACACTAGTTGATTGTATGGTTTCTAAAATTTATTTTAAAGGAGCTATCTCCGATCTGTGAAAGAACTCTTGTAAACAATATTAAGATTTTTGTCTTGTTTGATCTGAATTTTGATTTTTCTCTTCTTTTGTAAGGTCTGATAAGAAAGGATGTTTTAAAATATAGTGTATTGAGAGAAAAATTGAGACATGGTGAGGCCAACGTATCAGAAAAACACCTGCCATGGAAAGGTAGTTTCCTACTCAAGAGGAGGAGTAGCCACACCACAGAGACAAGCAGGAGGTGGAGGGTCTGTCAGGAGCCAGAGGCAAAAGGCAGACCTGATTACAAGCCTTTACTGAGCTCTTGGCTGTTCAGAAGCTTTTTAGTCTGATTGGGTCCCAGTAATGTATTTTTGATGCTGCTTCGATTGCCTGGGCAGTCCTCCTCATAAAATATTCGCCCAGGCCGATTCCTTCAAGAGTTTTCCCTGCAATTTCTTTTAGTATTTTTATAGTTTCATGTCTTAAGTTTAAATCTTTTATCCAGTGAGAGTCTATCTTTGTTAATGGTAAAAAATGTGAGTCCAGTTTCAGTCTTCTACAGGTCACCAGCCAGTTCATCCAGCACCATTTGTTAAATATGGAATCTTTTCCCCACTGAATGTTTTTAATTGGCTTGTCAAAGATCAAATAGCGGTAAGTAGCTGGGTTCATCTCTTGGTTCTCTATTCTGTTCCATACATCTGCCTCTCTGTTTTTGTGCCAGTGCCATGCTATTTTGATCACTATCAATTTATAGTATAGTCTGAGGTCTGGTAGTGTGATTCCTCCTGATTTGTTTTTATTTCTGAGTAATGTCTTGGCTATTTGAGGTTTTTTTCTTATTCCATATAAAATGAAGTATTATTTTTTTGAGATCTTTAAAGTATGACAGTGGAGATTTAATAGGGAGTGCATTAAAATTGTATATTGCTTTGGGTAGTATGGACATTTTAACAATGTTGATTCTTCCCAGCCATGAACATGATATGATTTTCCATTTTTTAACATCTTCAGCTATTTCTTTTCTGAGTCTCATAGTTCTCTTTATAGAGATATTTTACATCCTTTGTTAGGTAAACTCCCAAATATTTCCTCTTCTTTGGCACTACTGTGAAAGAAATAGAGTCCTTGTCTGTTTTTTCAGCTTGAGTATTATTGGTATGTATAAAGGCTACAGATTTATGAGTGTTGTTGTGTAACCTGAGATGCTGCTGCTGTATTCCTTAATCACTTCTAAGAGTTTTTTAGTAGAATCCCTGGTGTTTTCCAGATATACAATCATATCATCTGCAAAGAGTGAAAGTTTAATCTCTTCTGACCCTATTCAGATACACTTGATCTCCTTTTCTTGCATGATTGTGATGGCTAAGCCTTCCATTACAATGTTAAAAAGCAGTGGAGACAGTGGGCAACCTTCTCTGGTTCCTGACCTGAGTAGAAATGATTTCAGTTTAACTCCATTCAATATGACATTGGTGGTGGGTTTGCTGTAGTTGACCTCTATCAGTTTAAGAAATGTCCCTTCTATACTATTTTCTTAAGTGTTCTGATCATGAAAGGATGCTGAATATTATCAAAAGTTTTTTTTGCATAGATTGAGAGAATCATATGGTCTTTGTTTTTTATTTTGTTTATGTGATGTATTATATTTATAGGCTTACATATATTGAATCATACCTGAAACACTGGTATAAATTCACTTGGTCATGGTGTATAATTTGTTTGATGTATTGCTGGATCCTGTTTGCTAGGATCTTATTGAATATTTTTGCATCTATATTCATTAAAGATATTGGTCTATAATTTTCTTTTCTTGTTGGATCTTTTCCTGGTTTGGGGATCAGGGTGATATTTGCTTCATAGAATGTGTTGAGAACAGCCAAGAACACGGTACGTAAAGCAAGCAGACAGCCCTCAGAATGATCGAAGATATTTGTAGATTATGTCTCTGACAAAAGTTTAATAACCAGAATCTACAAAGAACGCAAACGTATTAGCAAGAAAGGAACAAGTGATCCCATCTCAGGGTGGGCAAAGGACTTGAATAGAAACTTCTATGAAGAAGACAGGTGCACGGCCTACAGACACATGAAAAAATGCTCATCATCCTTAATCATCAGAGAAATGCAAATCAAAACCACTTGGTGATATCATCTAACTCCAGTAAGATTAGCTCACATCACAAAATCCCATAACCATAAATGTTGGTGTAGATGTGGAGAAAAGGGAACACTTCTGCAGTGCTGGTGGGAATGCAGACTAATACGTTCCTTTTAGAAAGAAGTTTGGAGATCACGTAGGGATCTAAAAATAGACCTGCTATCCAATCCTGCAATTCCTCTACTAGGTATATATCCAGAAGATCAAAAATCACTTTATAACAAAGATATTTGCACCAGAATGTTTACTGCAGCCCAATTCATAATTGCTAAGTTATGGGAAAAGCCCAAGTGCCCATTGACCCACAAATGGATTAATAAATTGGGTATATGTACACCATGGAATATTATGCAGCCTTATACAAAGATGGAGACTTTACCTCTTTTATGATCACATGGATGGAGCTGGAACATATTCTTCTTAGCAAAGTATCTCAAGAATGGAAGAAAATTATCCAATGTACTCAGAGCTAGTATGAAACCAATTTATAAACACCCACACTTTCATATGAATGCTATAACCCAACTACAGCCCAAGATGAAGGGGAAAGAGGAAGTGGAGGGGAAAGGAGGAGGGTTATTGGTGGGACCACACCTATGGTGCCTTATATAAGGGTACATGTTAAATCTACTAAGTATAACATATAAATGTCTTAACACAATAACTAAGAAAATGAGGTGAAGGCTGTGTTAACCACTTTGATGAAAGTATTTCAAAATGTATGTAAAAACCAGCACATTGTACCCCATAATTGCATTAATGTGCACAGCTATGATTTAATTTAAAAAAAAGAGCCTTTTTTGTGGCTTTATGGGAAGGGGAGGGTGAGGCAGGGTAGGCAGCTTAGCTGTTGCCAGTGTGAATCATTTCAGTGACTGTGCACACAGAGGCTGTTCCTGCTGCGTAGCAGCTGACCCTGGGCTGATTAGGGCAGGTGGATACGGGCTCTGAGAGGAGCTAGATGAAGGAGGTAGTTGAAGTGTGGACTCTGGGTGGGTTATTTTATGTTTAGAAAGTATGTCTGTGGACAACTTGTTAACTATCTCCAGAAATCGGCTAACTCTGGAAGGGGCGCTCCCTTCAGAGTCAGCGAGGTCCTAGACATCAAAGTGTCAGAATAGGGAAAGTACAAGGATTAAAACAGTGGGGACACTGGAGCCACGGCTCCCTCAGGAAATGACCTGGGGGGCCACTGCCTCCCCATACCTATCACCCTCCTTTACTAATAGGGATCACTGACTTTTCCTCAATGTTATATAAATTACAGTGAAAAGTGTGCTTCAAGAAAGGTTATCTCACTTCCCTTCCAACCAAATTGACATCCTTTAGCCGACACAGCATTAAAACTTGAACACCAGGACTGAAAATGTCGTTTTCAGTAGAGCCAGAAGGTTACCTGAATAATGATTTTAAAACGTATCTGAAATAAATGTTAGGAATAATTTAAATCAGAAGACATTCTGAGGAGTTTTTTGATGTCTGGTTATTTTTTCACCTGTGTAACATTTACTTAGGATTTATAATTCTAGATAGGCTTTTCCCCAAAAGAGAAATAGATTTTGTATGGTCAAAAGCCGAAGAGCTCTTTTCAGTAAACAGCAATATTATCACAGAGCAGGCAAGTGTAATTTGTTTGACTTTTTGAGTTATAAAAATAAAATATATTGCTTCCACATGAATTTCTTACAAATAGATTTTATGCTAATTTTCAGAAATTGCTCATTATCTCCACATTATCAGATATAGTCAAGCTATAACCCTGCTTGGAAATAGATCACTCTGATTCTCTGATGTCCTGTGGATCACAAGTAAATAGGAGAAAGGAGAGAACATGAGCGTGAGTGTGTGTGAGTGTGTGTGTGTGAATGACCATTGGGGGTACAGAAGGTACCCCAGGTTTTATTGTTGTGTTTTAATGTTGAATAATATTCTTAATAATGTGTTTTCAAAAATTACTTACTTTTGGTGTCTTCTGTTTATTCAAGTGGGTTAACCACCTAGTCAGCCATCCATGACTTCCCAGCCTTCATAGTTTTATTTCTTTTATGAAGTAATCCAAAAATAATGGTGTAGGAGTGTGTCTACCTGGCTTCTATAAATCAACAACTATCTCAGAGTAGTGTACAATGACTATGTTAAAAAGGTGTTAGAACTAAACTTTGATCTTACAATAGGCAAGTTTTTCGTAAATGCATTCAATTAAAGTGAGATTATATATTTTGTATTGCAAATCCTGTTGGAGTTAAATGTTTTAGCTTTTGACATATAAACAAATACAGTTGCATGGTGCCAGGTGTGACTTTGAGGGGAAATAAGAACACAGAATTCTCCTTTTGCCTTTCCTGGAACACAAACATGTTTAGATCAGTTTAGTAAGTGTCTGTTGTGCCAGGAAGACAAAATAGAACAATCCAAAGACTGTACCTTAGGATCTTAGGAGGGCTGAAGACCACACAGAAAATCAGACCCATAGAAAGATAATTTCAACCCAACAGAAGGATAACTCAATAAAAGTATTCAAGGTGCAGTGGTGCAGAAGGCAGCTTCACCCAGGGAGGGTTCCTGTGAGGCTTGGAAGACACCTGCATTGAATGAGTTAAAGAAAAAAATATCTTTCTTTAAAGAAAGTGAGCATAGCGTGAGGAAAAGGGCACTAGGTGATGTTGAGAAGGAATTCCATCAGTTCACCATTACTAGAGCAAAAAGAGAAAAATTATGCTAAAAGGGAGCTGTACCACTGAAGTTGTTATAGTCACCTTGAAGAGCCTGGATTTGGGTCTTTTTGGCAAAAAGCGTTTAGTTTGGAAAGGGCTTTCTTACTTCTGATTGATGGATAGATTTAAAGAAAAGAAGACTGGGGCACAGGAACGGTTTATTGAACAATGTTAATACAACAGACAACGTGAGAAGTGATGGCAGCCTGGCGGCAGTATATATAAAACTAAGCTTTGCGTTTAGACAAAGTAGAAGCCCTAAATTTCACAGCCTTGCAACTGGCTACATGTAGATGGGCAAGAAAAGGAGGCATCCGAGAATGTCCCAGATGTCTAGCTTGATTGACTTGATAATGGATTTGAGAACGGAAGCAATGAGGCTGAGGAAGGAGGAGTTAGACAAGCCCACGGAACGTCCCTGCGTGTCGGTCTTCTGACAATTGGATACTGAAGTCGACATTTTTTGCAGAGTGAAATCAGGTTTTTCTGGCATTGTTGTCGTACTATGAGATATCATGCACTTAGGGGCAAAGCCCCACATTTTAAGGGGAAATATTGCACAAAATGTGAGTGCAATGCTGGACTTTCTGCAAGAAGAGCATTTGAGACTGTTGCTTTATTTTTCCCAGAGTAGAAGTAATTTTTAAGAGATTACCTTCAAAAAAATAATTTAAAAAAAAATCATTTTAATTTTTTGGGCAGTGTCTGTGGCTCAAGGAGTGGGGCCCGGCCCCATGTACCGGGGGTGGCAGGTTCAAACCCACCCCTGGCCAAAAATGCAAAAAAAAAAAAAAACATTTAATTTTTTTTTTTTATTTTTAGTTATTATGATTACATAATACCCATATATATTTATATGGTGATGTGCTGTTTGATACAAGCATGAAATATATATTAATCAAATCAAAGTAACTAGGGTATCCATCACCTCAAATCTTTATCATTCCTTTGTGTTAGGAACATTCCAATTTCCCTCCTTCAGTTATTTAAAAATATATCTTGATTTATTGTTGATTATTTTTTGAAGGAGTTGAAGAAGGCTAATTTGCTACTATTAGTCTAAATTAACACTAATTTAGATTAGTCACCATTTAGATCACTGATACTGATATTTTGGAAACCATCTTTTTTTATTTAGGATTAAATAACAGGTGCATTTTTTAAAAAGAGGGCAATGGTTTGGCAGAAAGTAATGGATCAAAACAACATACAGATTGAATGAGATAGATAGGCGCCACCAGCATTTGTGTCTGCTCCAGGACTGATTCAGCCGCGAATAATGGAATAAATTCTTACCTATCACCACAACCTCCCAACAGGAGCCTAATACTATTTTTTTTGACAATCAATATCTTGGGTATACTTATTTTGTGGCACCAAGGTAGATCAGAGATATTCCCATGATTTCTTCCATTGTAGTGATTCTAATTTTTAATCAAAATGCATAAAATAGATTTTATTATACTTTAACCCAAATAATGGAAATGTGAGTGACAATGTTCAATCACTGAATAGATACTAATGGACGCTGACTTGTCCAAGGCACTGTGTTAAGTACTGAGCTCTGGAATGGAATGAAACAGTCTCAGAGCAGATGTGCTAAAGAGATGCAAACACACCAAGATGTCAGGTTAGGAAAATGCTAAGAAAAAGGAAAAAACAGCTGAGTAGAGACAAGGGAAAGACGGCAGTCACGTTATTTTGCAGGAATGGCCAATGCATCAAAAATATTATGTGACTTAAAAAACAAATATGTAGATTTACATTTGTGCAAAATTTACCTAACCAAGTAAATTTCATCCTCTGGTATGTTTCAACTTTAATTTCAGAGATACATTTAAACTCTTGAAGTGATTTTGCATTTATTTGCATAAACTATATAATATTAGATTCCATAGTAACATGTTAATGTACATCTTCACTAATTTTATTTTACATTTGTAAACATGAAATGTACATATAATTGTGAATGTTTTTACATCTTATCTCTAAAAGATATCTTTATTATTGTTTTCTTTTTTCTCGAATTGAAAGTCTTATAATTATATTTCTTTCCAACTTTACTGAAGTATAATCGTCAAATAAAAATTGTATATATTTAAGATATATAACACCACAATTTTGTGGTATTCTTCCCCAAGCATCAAATAATACCAGTGCAGTTCTAGAAAATCTTAGACAAATCCAACTTGTGAAAGATTCTACAAAATACCTCATCAGTTGTCTTCAAAAGTTGTCAAATTATGAAAGACAAAGAAACAGTCACAGATTATAGGTGACCAGAGAGACAAGATAACTAAATATGTGAGAGCCTGGGACTGAATCCTTTCAACAATGATAACAACAAAACATTCTTAAAAAACTGGGGAAATCCAAGTATGACCCGCGTCTTTGTTAAGAGTACTTTACTTAATTTTTGAGTTTTGACAAAAACCACATTTTGTGAAATGCTAACATTGGAAGAATCTGTGTGAAGGGTGTATGAGAATGCTATCTTTCCAACTATCTTTCAACTTTTCTCCAAATCTCAAATCCTTTCCAAGTAAAAAGTTGATTTTAAAAACAAAATTGCAACCACAAATTCTTATGAAAGAATTGGGCATTCAAACAATGGTTGATTTGTAGCGAACCAAAATCCTGTTCTGGAAAAAAGAATGTGAAATGAGGTTTAAAAATTGTTCAGTAACAAAAAAGAAACATAAAACTGTATGCAGTGTCATCGCCCCCGTATCAATGTACATACGTAAACATTCTGTGTATGTAATTTTAATGATCATAAGTGGTATATCTTCCCTGGTTACTCCAGAAAAATGAAATTATGCCTTTTCAAGTTTTTTAAACCTTCTCTTTTTTCTCAAATGTCTTATAAATAAGTGAAACATTTTTATGAAAAAAACAAGGTATTAAAAGTAATTCTTACATATTTCTTGGTGTGCTATATTCAAATACTTTTTATCTTTCCAAATACGATACATTATAGTTTCAAATTATAGTAGAACCTTTGTAAGTTGACCACTTCAAGGACTGTAACAAACTGGTCAACACACAGAGGTGGTCAACATAGGAATGAGGCCTGCGGTACTGATGCATACAGGGGGTCCACATCCGGTCTAGGAAACTTCGATCAGCTTCAGGAGGTGGGCAACGGTGCAGGTTCTACTTTTCACTTATTATTATTATTTTTTTTAGAGATAGAGTCTCACTTTATCACCCTTGCTAAAGTGTCATGGCGTCACAGCTCATAGCAACCTCCAACTCCTTGGATTCTCTTGCCTCAGCCTCCCACGTAGCTGAGACGACAGGCGCACGCCACAACCCCAGGCAATTTTTTTCTTTAGAAACAGAGTCTCACTTTGTCACCCTTGGTAGAGTATGGTGGCATCACACAGCTCATAGCAACCTCCAGCTCTTGGGCTTAGGTGATTCTCTTGCCTCATCCTCCAAGTAGCTGGGACGATAGGCACCTGCCACAATGCCCAGCTACTTTTTTGTTGCAGTTTGGCCTGGGCCGGATTTGAACCCACCACCCTCTGTATATGGGGTCGGTGCCCTACTCGGTGAGCCACAGGCACCGTCCTGTACTTTTCACTTTTATAAAGACCTTGGTGTATGAATATCAATAAAACATATTAATCAACTAGAACATAGAAAACTCAAACTATTGATATACGTTTTGGACCATGATGAAATGAATGGAAATTCTCCTCTCTCTACCCCCTCTTGCCTCTCATCTTTCCCTTCCCCTCTTGTTATATATAGTATGTGTGTATGCATTTATATATTATATACACATATATACGTATATATACTATTTGAATTGTTTTGTATGTTAGATTGATGGATAGATAAGTAGATAAATGTGTAAAATCTAGGGTATGTACCAATCTATCACCCATTAATCCTGATGATCTCTTGTGGGTGTGATACAACTTTCTACTTTCTATATTTCTATTTTATTTGACTTCTTTTAAAATAAACACAATAGTCCTAAAATACATAACAAAGATATCTTTTAAAATAATAAAATCTTTAGGTGGCCAACTCTTCTCCAAATTATTCAAATGTAGAAAGTAAAGACTAAATAACAGTACTTTTTTTAGAGAAAGCCTTTCTACCATGGTGATTTGATGAACTGGGCATATTACCAGTTCTCTGAGTTATTGTTAGAAACAAAATTATGGAAACACTGTGATTTTGCATTCACTTTTTGACTAGCCATTATTGTTGTTCAGATTGCTTAAACAGTTCAAGCATACATATTTAATCACTGCATAGAAAACTTAATTCCAGGGAGTGATAAGCAATCAGGACATTAGAAGAAAAAAATGGCTTGTCCCTAAATCAGCACAATGCATTATTAGATGTCTAAAGAAATTTAAATATATTTTTGCAGGAAATAGAACCAAACTCTGATGAATGGTACTTACATCATTGTACAATATCCTAGACTCTTTAAAGATAAGTTTATAATATGTGTTTATGTGTAAATTATATGTCATAGACCATTTCTAAGAATTTTATAATTTTCAAGCCACTTTCATGCTCACATCCACAAGAAAACATGCTAATATACTGGGAGTATTTAACCCATTCCTAGAAAGACAATATTCATTTAGGAAGTAAGAGATCTGACTTACAGATCATTTTATCGGTTTTCCACCTGACTGCTGACAACTTACCGTTTGTAAAACAAGACTTTTCTGCATGGATAATTTTCTTTCCTGTCTTTATTAATATGTTAGGACTATCTAAAGAAATAGGCCAGGTGGGTGGTTGATTCCTGTAATCCTGGTACTGTAGTACTCTGAGAGGCCAAGGCAGGTGGATTTTATGAACTCACAAGTTCAAGCCCAGCCGGAGCAAGAGGGAGACCCCATCTCTACTAAAAACAGAAAAACTGGCCAGGCATAATGGTGGTACTCACCTGTAGTCCCAGCTACTTGGGAGGCTAAGGCAAGAGAATTGCTCAAGCCCAAGAGTTTAAGGTTGCTCTGAGCTATGACACCATGGCACTGTTCCCAGAGCAACCGAGTGAGGCACTGTCTGAAAGAAAAAGAAACCATCCTTGACCTTTTGTCACATTTTCTCATTGTTCTAAATGTAAGGCAGGAAGACACCAATATTTGCCCAATTATAGGAACGGTGAATTCTTTCCTCTAGCCAATCTCAGAGAACATTTACTTTCTCTAAGATAAATGAGAAATATTTTTTGAATATTTTTGTTAATATTTTGTCAATTCCCATATATTGACATAAATATATATATATATATATAATATATGACACTATGTGTGTAAAACCATGATGTCTCTATTATTCACCTCTCCCTGACATTAAATTGAAAAATTTCTTTCTAGAGTTCAGAATTACCTCCCTTCTTCTGTTTTTCATTTACTCACTTTTTAAGACAAGAATATTTCTACCAACTGCTGGATTATAAATTCAACCTGGGATCTGAAAATCAGATTCCATTTTTTCTCTCCTTTATTTCTCATTGCAGATGATAAAGATATTGCCTTTGGAATTCAGCTGTGAAAGCATAGATGATTAAGCTAAAGTCTAATTGACTTTGCAGTGTTAGCAGAAACCAAAATTTAATGGTTGATTTTTTTTTCCTTCGTGTTAAAATAAACATCTATGATTCACAGTCTTAGAGAATAGAATTCTGTTGATTAAGAAAGTCTTTTCATGGGCAATAGAGATCTGGTTATAAAAATTAAAACTTAATGTTTACAGTTTTTATTAATTTTTTGTAATTTAACATTGTCCACTGTCCAGAAATATTTGAGATAGAAAGACAAATATTTTTAAAGCATGTAAAAGCCATTGATGATTTCAAAAGGAAAGCTTAGATCTAATTTTAAGCTGTTTGAAATAAATATATTCCTACCTCAGTGTTAGAATTAGATAAAATAAAAACATGGAAGGGTAGGTAGTCTGCACAAAGACTGGATGGGCTTGGAGCATTTCTCTCCTCCACCACCTTCCCCACTTCAGAGATTTATTTATCTGGTGGTATGCTCTACTTATAAGGCAAACTGAAGTGTTCCCTGTGGGGATGGAAGTAAACCAGCATCAGAGAACTAGGACATGAAACGAGAAAACATTTCTCTCATAGGCTTTAAACTTGCTATTATTTTCCTCTGACGCTTCTCTGTAGAGTTCTTCAGCCAGACCTTGCCCACAAGCTAGAGGCTGGCTTTGTCCAGGATTTTAATTCTAAAGTAATTAGAGCTCTCTACTCTGCTACATTTTCTTCTGTTTAAAAATAAAAAGCTAACAGAAATGGAATTTCGAAAATATTTTTAATGACAAAGTTCTGATGATGGCAACGAAGCTCTTATTTGAACTCAGGGTTTGAACAGGGTGTGTATAGTGTATCTTTGAACCGTTCCATGAATGTGGGAACCTATTGACCAGTAAAGCATAAAAAAATAATAACTCATGATGTGAATAAGTAGCAGTTATGAAACTAATCCTCACAGCCACCTAATTTCATAACAGTGATGAAATTTTCCATACTTTTAAAAAGTTTGCATACTTTATTATTTTAATATAATCACTTAAATTACAATTAGAATTGCTAGACTCATAGTACAGGCTATATATTTATTCTTCTAAGTCATATGTGGATAAGTGAGGTTATCTGTGTTTGATGTAGTCAATAACATTGGTGCCCAATTCTCTATTTCAAAAGAAAGAACTAATAAGGAATTTGACACACTCATCATATTTAAGAAGTTTTAAGAAGTTTTTTAAGGTCCAGTATACTATAAACTCTGAATATTACAATATAGTTTACTAAAATGGTAGTAAAATATAAAAAACACTAGAAAGAAAATGAGTATTCCATGAGTCTTCATACTTGAGTCAAAAAAGAGCAAATTTTGAATAAAATATACACTTAAAAATCATGATGTATTGTTATTAAGGAAGAAAACACTGAATCTCAAAATCTGTTAGGAATAATAAAAATTTGTATTAGTATTTACTTTTTGAACTAAACTCTAGATTACCAAATTAAAATTTGAAGCATATAACACATTAATTGAGTTCATATTACTAATATCACAAAGTAAAATTTTACAGTGCTCGAAGCTTTTATGATCATTCTTTATCAAGAGGGGACTTGATAAAGTCTCTTTATACTTCCTATAAAGTCTCCTTTAAAAACACTGTAGATCAAAAGAAATAAAATAAGAACCTGGGCCTACAGTAAATTTCTCAGGAAAGATACCTCTTTAATTCTTACATTTTCCATGCAGACACTTCTTGGAAGTGGGTGGTAACGTGCACATACTGAACTGAAATGTTATTCCTTTTCTCCTTTTAGGGGCAGATGTTATCAACTTTGATGGCCACGTCGTGTTACCATATCGATTCAGAAACAAGAAGATGAAAACTCTGAAGGATGTCATCGCCCTGAAATTTAAAACCTCTGAAAGCGAAGGGGTCCTCTTACACGGAGAAGGACAGCAAGGGGATTACATCACGTTGGAACTGAAGAAAGCCAAGTTGGTCCTCAGTCTAAACTTAGGTACGTTCTGACTCGTGGTACTGTTACGGAAATGGGGACCTCGGTAAATGGAAAGAATGGTGAATTATAAAAAGGTTCGTATGATGTCAACACGTTCTGAATCCATACTGCTTTGTATATAATGATACAATCTATTCTTTCAAAAACTGTTTATCCAATACCTTTACTATACAAGGTACTGTGTTACCCTGGGGGCGCAAAAGGGAACAGAGATAATGTCTTTCAACTCATGAAATTTATGATATAGGAGAGGAATCAGGCAATCTATCATCTATTGTTATTTTAAAACAATGGAAAAGGACCAAGTGGCTTCACATAATAATAATTATATGATCTGCTCATGTCAGAGGCATGAGGCTCTTTCAGAGGCTCTGGGGCGGACAGTAGAATGTGTAGTGAGGAAAGTCCTGTGTGAGGATGAAACATTCAAGGTCAGATCTGAGTGATAAAGAGAAACTAGTCACAAAAACATGAGGAGGGAGAAGGTTTCATAAAAAGGATCACGGAAGACAGGGTTGGTGCGTGCCAGCAAGGAGGCTGGTTAAAAGTAGTGAGTTGTTAACATAGAAAATGAAATCCAAGAAATGGAAATCGTCTAAATCCTGGGGTGTCCTGCAGAGTATAGTAAAGGATTTAGATGTTATTTTAAGAACAGGAAGCTACTGGAAGTCTCCTAAAACATATGGTATGGAGTAATATGTCTTATTTTTAAAGCACACTGAAACTGCTGTAAAAAGATCTTCTTGTGTCGCCCTGAGAGTCAAGGCAGGACTTTTGTGTAGTTCTATGGAGAGAGAGGAAGTGGCTCGCACGAGGAGGGTGTCAGTGGACATGCGGAAAAATGGGTGTAGCAGGGAAATTATTCAGTGATAAATTCAGTGTGATTGTGACACGCTGGACACAGCATAGGAGAAAAAAGTAGAAAGCATGCTTCCTGAAATTTGGATTTGAGCACCAAACGGACATTATGCCATTTTCAGAAATCGAGGAGACTTTAGGAGGAATTCTAGAGATGTGTTTGGACGTGTTTTGGGGGTTGCTCACCCAACACCTGAGCAAAGCTTTCTCGCACGGAGCCACGTGTGTAAGACTGAGGGAAGTAGGTGGGGAAGTGGAGCCTGAGAAGGAGAAAGGGGAATGTGTTGAATCAAACAGACCAGGGAGACAGAAAGGCTTGTCACCTGTGCTGAATTTATCTAAAATGTCGTGGAAGATAAAGGTAGAGAAATGAATACGGTCTTCGATAGCATGGAAGTTATTAGTTACTCTCAGTGGAATTGGAAGGACAAGAGTTTTATTGACATTTTTCAGGTTAAAAACAAAATGAAAGATGTGGAAATAAATATTTTGTATATAGTCAACTAGAAAGGAAGGAAGCAGAGAAATGAAATGTCTGAAGAATTCCAAAGAGTTACTGTTTGGTTTGGGGTTATTGTGTTCACGGGCACAATACTAATACCTGCTTGGATGCTGACATTATAGCTAGGATTTACTAAAAGTAAAAGAGAAGAACCACTACATAGGTACTAGGGTTGAAAATTACAACTGGAGTAGAAACGTTTATTTGCTCTTTCTTTTGCTTGCCCCCAAATTCCAAGCTATTAAACATCTTTGTCAATTAGCAATTTAAGTGCTCCAAACATTCCTGGCTATGGCTTGTATCTCGTGTGTTAAATTTTATTTCTATTAAAATGAGTATTATGAGCCAGGCATGGTGGCTCACGCCTGTAATCTCAGCACTCTGAGAGGCAGAGGCGAGTGGATTGCCTGAGCTCATTGGTTCAAGACCAGCCTGAGCAAGAGCAAGACCCCGTCTCTAAAAATAGCCACGGGTTGTGGCAGGCTCTTGTAGTCCCAGCTACGTGGGAGGCTGAGGCAAGAGAATCACTTGAGCCCACGAGTTTGAGGTTGCTGTGAGCTGTGATGTCACAGCGCTCTACCAAGGGCGCAAGTGAGACACTGTCTCAAAACAAAACAAACAACAACGAAAAAATGAACAATGCAACTTCAGTTAGTTCTTTTATAGTAATAATAGTTCATTTTAAAGATATACCCTTTAAAACTTTTTATATTCGAAATTTGATCTAATAGAAATAGTAGCTTCTATGAGAAAAAGAGAAAGAAGAAAAATCAAACAAAAATTCTGGGTCACTTAATAACACAAAAGTGTTAATTTTATATTATAATTATACCATTAAAAAGCATGCAAAACCTGACAAATGCAAGTTTTAAATATACAAATTCAATGTAACTCATTAACAAGAAATTATACTATGACAGATTAACACCAAGATGTTAAGCAAAATTATAAGCATAGGATATAAAAGATAACTTATAAAAGAAAAAATATAAAATACAAGTATTCTATAAGTAAAAAATATTCACCCACACCAGTTATAACACAAATGTACTAAAAATAATAAAATGTTAATTTTCTCATGTAAGTAGATTTTAAAATGCTATGAGCGTTGTTGAGTATGTGACAAAAAGATCACTTTTACTGTTCTATAAGTCAGAATATATTTTATTTATTTCTTCGTTTTGAAATAAAGCTTCACTCTGTTGCCCAGGCCAGAGTGCCATGGTATCCAGCTAGCTCACAGCAATCTCAAATTCCCGAGTTCAAGTGATCTTTGTTCCTTACCCTCCCAAGTAGTTAGGACTACAGGTACCTGCCACAATGCCCCGCTATTTTATTTTCTATTTTTAGTAGCAATGTGGTCTCACTCTTGCTCAGGCTGGTCTCGAACTCCTTAACTCAAGGGATCCTCACTCCTCAGCCTCCCAGAGTGAAGGATTACAGACATGAGCCACGGCATCTGGCCCAGAATATATTTTCATAAAAATAGTTTGACCATATATCTTTAGACATTTATACTACCTACTGGTAAATAGCCTGAAAATATTTTTAAAACAAGACTCAGTAGAAAAAACAAAGACACGATGGGGAGACAGGAACAAAGTGTCAGTACCGTTGTAAAGTCAGTGCCTTCCCACACATGCACGGCACAGAGCCGTCCAATCATATGAAAATGTTTATTTTTTCAAACGTCTTTTTTTCCCAAATGAAACATGTAAAGTAACCTTTTAAAATCAACTGTGTTTTATAGGGGAATGACATTACTGCTTTGAAACAAGTAACTGATTATATGACCTCACAAAAAAATTTCATTGCCTTTTCGCTGGAAAGCAGTTTACTTACAAAGTTTTATTGACTGCCTAGAATTTATGACAACCAGGGAAATATATTCACTCAAATATCTACTGTCGCTTTTTAATGCAGTTCCCTAAATGTCAGGGGTGTCTGCCTGCTGCTCAGCCTCCCAGTGTCAATATTTAAAGTAATGAAACTCACTGTGGTCTCTTCACTTAGACCAGTTCCTGCTTTTCTTTCTCTCTTCTTTCTTTCTTCCACTCTCATTTTACATGCACACAAACTATCACCATCACGTATTGACATTTGATTTTTTTACAAGTGAAGAAAGGTGATCTACAAAAGCCTTAGAAAGTGTAAGAAGATGCAGTTGCCGGGGTCATTAGCATATTAAATGTCAAAAAAAAAAAAAAGGAAGGAAGGAAGGAAGGAATTCATGGGGCAGTCAACTGTGTATCTCTCTCATTTCCATTAGGTTATCATGAAATTATATTATATTTTATAGCACTTAGTTTTGACTGACCAAAGAAAGCGATACTTACATAGACAAAATAGCAGAGTGAGGGTCAGGAACGATGGTTCACGCCTATGATACGAGTGCTTTGGGAGGTTGAGATGGGAGAATTGCTTGAGCAGGAATTTGAGAACAGCCCGGGCAACACAGCAGAAACTCCTCTTTGCAGAAAAATTTTAAAAGTTAGCCAGGTATGGTTGCACGTGCCTACATACAGTGTCAGCCTGTAGTCTCAGCTCCTGAGAAGCTCGAGGCTGGAGGCTGGAGGGAGCCCAGGAGTTCAAGGGTGCTGAGGCTTTACACGCAGGCCTGGGTAACAGAGCAGGACCTTGTCACTAAAGAAAAAAAATTAAAAAAATATATAAACAACCACAGTATGTTAACATCAGCGTTAACTTAGTAAACCATAGTAAACATTTGGGATTGCACTTTGACAACCATTTACTCTTATCTCACTGTTGTTGCTTTGGAAATCTTATTTTAAAACTAGACCCATGTTTTAGTTATACGTATATATACACATACACGTATTTCTGAACATTTTTTTCTTAATTTAAAGGATAATGAGTAAATTTTCCACATTGTTAAATATTACATACTGCTTACTTTCCAACAATAGCTTTGGAGTAAATGAAAACTGAAAATTGTCATACGATATTGTCTTGATGAAGAGTGATAACAGAAGTAAAGGACTAGCAGGTGACAGTTACGTTCCACAGCTGCCAGGAAGAGTATTAAATTCCTTGCATGTAATTGTCAAGCTACCTGATAAAGTAGGTCCCCATTTCATCTGTGAGAAGCAGAATCCCGGAGTACCTACCAGCTTCCCCAGATCAAGCTACCCACCAGGCCCCATCAGAACCCAGCACACTGTCCCCAGAGCCTGTGTGACACTGACATTATTAGTAACCTACCAACACTTATCAGAAAAAAGGGCACAGTTAAAAAAAAAGAAAAGAGCTTGTATGTTTTTTGAGACAGGGTCGCACTCTGTTGCCTAGGCTAAAGTGCAGTGGCATCATAATAGCTCACTGAAACCTCAAACTCCTGGGCTCAGGAGATCCTTCTGCCTCAGCCTCCCTCAAACACCTGGGTTCAGGAGATCCTTCTGCCTCAGCCTCCCCAGTAGTTGGGACTATAGGCATGCACCACCACACTGGCCAATTTTTTCTATTTTTTATAGAGACAGGGTCTTGTTCTTGCTTAGGCTAGTCTCAAACTCCCGGCCTTAAGCAGTTCTCTTGCTTCGGGCTCCCAGAGTGATAGGATTAGAGGCATGAGCCACTGTACCTCGCCAAAGTGTTTTTGTTTATTCTCCAGAGTCTTCAATTAGAATTGTATTTTGTCCACAGTTCAGAAAGCAAAACTTCTGTTTTCTTTTTATGAAAGCGGATTTTTTTCATGTTTAATAACTTTTACGTATTTTCAGCATAAACCGCCTTAGAGTACACTAACATCCTGGTGAACTTCAATGGACACAGCTGGACAGAACTCAGCCTCCAGGTGCTGGAAATGAAACATCTTCTGGGGAGTGGAGTTGGCCGTGCAATCATTGTCGTTCTTTTCGCTCTTGTGACACAGGAAGCAACCAGCTTGGCCCTATCTACGGCCACACCTCAGTGATGACAGGAAGTTTGCTGGACGACCACCACTGGCACTCCGTGGTCATGGAGCGCCAGGGACGGAGCATCAACCTCACCCTGGACAGGGGCGCGCAGCACTTCCGCACCAACGGCGAGTTTGACTACCTGGACCTGGACTACGAGGTACGCAGCTGCCCCTGGACAGCGCGGTCCTGTTCCCGCGCGTCCCGTGCCACCTGCGCGCTTCGAGTTTCTTTTCCAAGAGAAACAAAAGTAACAACTTTAACCTCATTTATGAATCCATGTCATTTTATTTATTTCCTAATTGATAATCATGGGTACTTGAAATATTTTTAAAATCTTTAGTGCCAATCCAATAATTTGAAAAAGAAGGAAGGGACCATGCTCTCGGGGGCGTTTAATAAATCCAGAATGCATCCATGGATAATCTTTCCACTGCTACTTAACTACACTACCAGTTCTTCTGGAGAATATGCAGTATGGGATTGTCTACTGTTCATTAGAAAGTAGTCAGTAAGCACTCCTGGTTTCCGGTTTATATTAAGTGATTTATAAATTCAACACTGCAGACAGGTCTTAGGACAAGTTCTATCTCCTCAGAAGAGGAGGAGGAGATAAATAAAATAAAGACTGTGGTATATGTACACTA